>CM040625.1:50606699-50678232 GCA_022817965.1 Solanum lycopersicoides | reverse complement strand
AATGGAAGTAAATGACTAGGACCATAACTAGGATGATTTAAGGGAGGTTACTTAGGATAGGTGGAAGTAATGAACCCATCTAGACATTGCACAAGTAGCTCCTTAAGAAGTCCTAGGGAGGTGACCTAATATGTATGATTATCGATTATTCTTTATATATGACATTTTAGTAATTGTCTACTTCTTATAATATGTGCATGTATAATTCTATATGATGTGAACATGTACCTATATGCATGATGTTGGTCTTAATGACTATTTGGTGAAGGTATTGCCTAGGTTGGATGAAGTTGCCTTTACTTGTATGTTAATGTATGAAGTTAGGTCTTTTAATGACTTATGTGAAATGAGCAAAAATATGTGTAAATGGATGTAACTTACTATAAAGCCAATGGAGTCTTGACTTAAATGTGTCTATTATATATTATGCTTATATGATGATATGTGTTGGCTTATGTAGGTTGTACGTATGATTTAGTTGGGATATTAAGGTGATATATTGCACCAAGCATCACTAGAGGGTTACTTGGGAGGTTAATGAATAAAAGGAAAGGGTTCACTGTTAAGGGAAATTAGTTCACTGTAAAGTGACCTCAAATATGGCTTAAATTATATATATGATTTTATATAATGTTTGGACTTTGATTATGTTTATATGAAGTATGTGAATGATATAAATGCTATTGTATCAAGGTTTTATGATGATTTACTCAAAAAGACATGAAGTATGATATCAAGAAAATATCCCTTTTAAATGTATGTTTTTGCATGGTTGACATACTTAGTGCATTCTTGTACTATTACCATTCTTCTCTACTTTTTACACAAAGTGTAGGTTGTTGATACTTAAAGGATATCTATATGATTGAGGAGCTTGATAAGTGATTCCCAAGCTCAAGGAAAGGAATCCTTATGTTCCAAGGATCTCCTAAATTATGGTTTACTGTAAGTATATAAATTAGTACTAAGGGTCGTGTCCATAATGTACTCTAATGTTTTTGGGTCTGAGATGACAAAGACACTTAAAATCTAAATATGTATTATGAATTATATTTTATATATGTATGAAGTAATGTTTTTAGCATATGATGTTCTATGAAAAGTTTTAAATTTTCCGCTAAATTTACTATGACAATGCGATGAATGATAACTATAGGCTTGTATAAGACCTCCGAGAGGTCAAGTACGCCGTGTTACTTCTAGGGGTTGCTCCCCGGATGTGAAAAATGTGGTATCAGAGCATGAGGTTTATAAAGTGGTTTTAGGTTCTAAAAGTCTCATATTTGCCACGTCTAGTAGAGTTTTGTGTTCATTGGTGGTGAGTCGCGACATCATCAAATGATATGAGAGGCTATAAGACGATAGAGTTTCCCTTCTTCATCATTCACATGTCGTGCCATAGAACTTAACTCTATAAGATCTCCCTCTTATGTTTTCTTGTCCGGTGGTCTTTTAGATGTGATTGCTTGGATGAGATGGTATCTATATGCTTGAGGGAGAAGAGATGAGTTAATGCTTGACTTGATTTTATGGTTTGATGAGTTTGTGTGAAGATGAATTTTGGCATATTTTGATGATGTGATGCCATTTATGACTATATATGAGATTTCTGTGAAATAGCATGTTATGTTGAGAAATTTATGTCATGATATAGTTAAAGCATGTTAGAAGTTATTATTGTTAAAATGAGTTTCTTTTGGAATGATGTGTTACTATATGGTTTTACATGATGATAGCCTATTATTATGATTTGAGCTTGAAATTCTTAGTGACTACCTATGAAAGCATGCTACCCTAAGAATATGTGCTTAAAAGTGTTCAATGTTTCCCTTTGTATATATGTGGTCTTTGATAAGTTGCCTAGTATGGATTGGAGTCCTTTGTATATACTTGATCCTAGGTGTGAAGATAGTATGCTTTTCTTGGTAGGGTGATAATGTGGGTTTTATTGACCTAGAAGTCACCTTACTATAATGTCCAAATAAAAAGAAGAGTTTTTATGGCTAAGTCTCCTTGTTGTTTTCCCCTAATGTTGTATGACCTTGGTGTCTATTGTATTGTTCATAACCTTATGTGGTTAATAACATGACTTCACTTGATGATTGGGGATAGTTTTCCTAAGATGGTAAGGTTTTGAATGCCTTAGTGGAGTTACTGTAATTCCTTCTAAAGTGGTAATCACTTTTAAGTGATAAAAATGAAGGTTGTTAAGGTAAAGATCCTCTTCAGGTTGGGTTAAGTTATTCTTAAGTGGGTGTACCCTAACTGGGGGATAGTGATGGAGTAGTAAGGTTGTAGATAATTTCTACCTTGTCCTTCTATTTTTACTTGAGCTTGAATCTAATGAAATCTTGGTAAGCTTGTTCATGAATAGAATTTTATATAAAGTATGAATTGCATGAACTTTATATGTTGGTATGTATTGATTGACATTACTTTAAAGATATTTTGAAGATTCCAAAGTGCATGAAGGGAAATTTTGATAAAATCCATATTTTCTCATGTGTATTGTGCATCTTAACATGCTAATTGTGAATTTGACTTCATGAGGTAAGATAAGAAACATGGTTGTAGTCACTCGTGAGGTGTAATGTTTAGCCTTATAATGAAAAGTTGAGTCTCTTTAAAATGAAAAGTGTAGAGTCTCTTGATAATTATGTGACTTGTATGGTTTGGAAAGCATGATTACAGGCTCACTCTTGAAAAGTGAAAGCATGTTTATCTAACTGTTCATGTATGTTCCTATTATTTGTATTATTTTTCCCCAAATGATGCTTACTGTGAAGGTGAGTACTATGTTAGAAATTGACATTTTGTTAAATGGCTTCCTATTTGTGTGATGTTCTTGGTGTGACTTACAATTAGAACTTCACTAGGAAGGAAACGTGAGAATGTATTGGTTTAAAAGCTGAGAATTACTCATTTTAAAAAGGAATTGACCTTGTACTTTGCTTAGGTGTGAACTCATGATACATGTAAGTGTGTTGAGGAGAAGGAAATTCCTTCATGGACACCACTAAGCATGGTATGGTTGAGTATGACCTTCATGACACTAGGTCTAACTAACAAAGATCTTTGTTGATTCAGTTAACTAATGTCTATGTGCATTGAAGTATGAGTGCTTAAATGGCTTTTGAGTATTGTTGTAATCTTCCTATGTGTGGACTTACATGATGAGCTTTTAAATAAAAGGAAGTGTAATGACCATGTTATGATTAGGACATGGATGGTTCCTCCTATGAACATGATAAGAGTTTATGTGTTTGATCCATATTTAAAAAGTGCATGGATAAAAGTTTTGCTTGCTTGTGTGCATTGAGTGCCAACTGATGTGAAGTTGTGTTCCTTATAAGTTTGGTGCATTGACTTCTATGTGATCATGTAATGAATATGATGAACTTTTATATGATGCATTGAAGTCCTTGTGGTGATTAAATGTCGTAAGTGTCATTCAACGATGAATGTTCCCAAGTGGGGGATATTGTAAGACCCCCAAAATGAGATAGGGTGTCTAGAGCCTAGAATGTTGTCCTAAGAGTATAAAGTCCTAAAATGGATTATAATAAGGTATTGAGGCAGTGTGTAAAGTTTGAGGTAATTTGGAAGTCAAACGTCAAGGGACGACCAAGACGTTCGATGACTAGTCACCTATGTGCCTCATGTGTCTATACGTGCTTATAATAGTATGACTTGAGATTATGAAGTCTTAAAATGAGTTATAATGATTTTTATAGGTAGTATATGGTGTTTGGTGAAGTTTTGAGGTGAAACGTCCAAGAACGTCTAAGACGTACGAAAGTTAGCCCTTGAAACGTTCATGTGTGTCTTGATGGGGCCTAGCATGTTTGGATGTGTTGCGTGTAATTGTTTTGGGTGAAGCTTATGTGTAAGGTCCTTTACTTGTTAATGTTCATATTTATGTTGGAAACGTTCGGGTACGACTTCAAAAGGGCCCTGCAAAAGGTCCCACAAAAAGGACCCAAGGGCTGTCGAGACACTACCTTGGCAGTGTCAATCGACGAGCCAAGATGATGCCCCGTTGGTTGGCTGACGTCCCGTCGATGGTCACTTAGCCTGGGGAAGGTTTGGACACATGAAATCCTCTGAACCAATCGACGGAGGGCACAGAATGACCCGTCGATGGACCAACGCACCGTCGTTGTGTCCGTCGATGCAGGCTGGTGCAACTGCTACCTAGCGACTATCCACTTAAGGGGTGAATAGTAAATTCACCCCACATCCTAAACTGACCCTAATAGGTTTATTTCATTATTTTTTGGGTGTATTTAAGGGATCAAAAACGTAACCAACCCATTCCTAATCCCATTCACACAAAATAAACCTTCCCTTCAAAACCAATTCTCCGTAGAAACCTCCATTCTTGGTGAAGCTCAAGAACAGTATGGAGCTTAGATTTCCATGGATGATTCATCATGTTTTAGAGGTTTTAAACTATACAAAGGTATGGTGATCCTTCATCTCTAGTTATCCTTCCATCTAGAGAGTTAATCTCGAAGTGTTGAAAGAGATTTCATGATCAAACTTCTTCTTCTTCAATCTAGCCATGGGTTCTTTCTAAAAATATTTTTAATGGCTAAATCATGATGAATTAATGACAATGTATTGGTTTAAATGTGATTTTAATGCAATTGCATTATGACCCTATGTCCCTTCCCAAAATTGATTTAGCCCTTGCTTGGACATTGTGATAATGGCTTGTTATTGGTTAAATTGTGATTATCTTACGTTGAATTAATTATAACTACTGTTATTTACGTGAATTAATTATGAACTGATGATGAAGGATACATTTGGATCAACGTATGAAGAATTGAACATGCCTAGTTTAGAATTCTAGGAGTTTACTGTAACATTGCCTTTTAAACGATTGAATGTTGAATTTGATTAGGTGAAGATGATTATAGCTACTATTTTAAGTTGATATTATGAATATATTGTGGGAAAAAACCCTTGATGATCAAATCAAAGGAAGCTTGATAAGGATTAATCAACATGTTTTAGCCTAAAGGTTGATAATGCTACGAACATAATGTGATATCAATTTAGGGTAGATGAAACATGATTTAGTCTTGATTATTATGGTTTTAGATACTGCCCTAGTTTGTTATTATTGGTATATTATTAATGCTAACCATGGTAATCTAAGTAAAGCATATTAGTAAGTGATCTATGACTCTCTACTTTCTAGTATATATGTGATGCCTTATATTATGTTATAGTATGATCTCTTAGTAGCTTATACATGACTTTTATCTGATTATGGTATTTTAATTACTTCCCTGTATTTATTCTATTGATGAAATATAATTGATGATCAATGCAAATGAATTTGGTTAAAGACCTATGTCTTCTTACTTTCTAGTATATTGGTAATGTATTGTACTAGTTGTAGCTAGGCCTTGTAGTGTCTTAAGCATGGATTCTCTTCTGATTAAAGCACATTTAGCTACTGCCTTTTTATATTAATTGTTATTGATCAAGGATGATCAAAGGGTGAGAAATTGGTAAGAAGGCTTATCTTTTCTATTTCTTTGTAGTATTGATAGTTGATGAAGCCTTGTATGGCATTAAGTGGTATGGTCCACTTATGGTGGCGGTGTTAATTCTTGTCAATCTATATATGTGTTGATTATCGCCTTGAAGGCAAATTGATGAATATTTGAATATGTGGTGATGATGATCACACTATATGAAGCTTATGCCTACTTTCCTATTCTAGTTGTGATCTAGGTTGTATGGCTATTGTATAAGCATTTTAATATCTACGCTAGGGTATAGTGTAGGTGCTGCCATTGATGAGTTAAAATGCTTACAGAATTCCTTACCTATGTACCCCTTTGTGAATGCATGAATAGCAAAAGTTACGAGTCTTAAGTGTAATATAAAGTTAACTTGTCTCCTATGCTATTGTGTGTTGTGTGGTCGATGCTTGAAAGTGTAATATGGTCTTAAGAGGGTGGCTGCTTCATTGTGTTGTTGATAGCCATTATGTTATCATGTTGACCAATGTACACACACTCACACTTCATGCATGCTTAAAACTAGTAAAGGTTCATGGTGTCTAAATGAAAGGTAGTTCTCATATTCACTAGTGTCTACTACTATGCACGTTAAGCTTATGTATATGAAAGTATGATATGTGTTTCCTTAACTACGATGACTTGATAGGTGTACTAGTATGGGCAAGGGTATGGGACCTTGCCTATGCATTCGACATATGTGCCTTGATAGGATAGTTCCTAGGTTTGGTTTCTATGTACATGAAAAATGAATATATGGACATGTTATGAATAAGATTTATATGATATGATGAAGCATGAATGTGCATAGTGTCTTAGTAGGGTTTATATGAAAGGATCGCTCATATGGTTATACCTATAGACTCATGCATTTATATATGAACATGTGTGACATTTATGTGTTATTTGAAAGGTTTGCTCACATATAAGTACACACACATGTATGAAGATCTAGTTAATAGAGGGGCCTTGAGAGGTGTGCCCAAGATTACTGTAAAACTAGATAGGTGCTTGAATATGCTATAAGCATATGAAGAACAAATATCCTAAGCCTATGTTTTATGAAAAATATAATAAAGGCTTTTCAATAAAGGGAACTTAGCTTATCCCAGAGTTAACTTGACAATGAGAGGTGTTGACTACCCTTGGAGGAAGATTCACCATTTGTTCCTTATAGAGTGTTGAATTCCGTTAGAGGAATACTCACCTATGGATCCTCATGAGGTGGTGGCTTCCCTTTGAGGTAGGTTCACCCACGTTTTCTCATGAGAAGATGCCTCAATTGCCAAATGGCATGTAGAGGGATTGTACCTATCTCTTAGTTCCATAAACTATACTTGCCACGTAGGATCTAGCAAGTGAATTCACTTAGGATGCTAGGATGTATGTTAAGGTTCTACTTTGGCTAAGTGTAACACCTTCCATTGGTGTAAGGCTCTACAACACAAAATTCCATGTTTAGCACCCACGGTCTTAGTGTCGGTTAAGGTTCTAGTTTCGCTAAAGTAAAATGGACATTGGAAGTAAATGACTAGGACCCTAACTAGGATGATTTAAGGGAGGTTACTTAGGATAGGTGGAAGTAATGAACCCATCTAGACATTGCACAAGTAGCTCCTTAAGAAGTCTTAGGGAGGTGACCTAATATGTATGATTATGATTATGTCTTTATATATGGCATTTTTATAATTGTCTACTTGTTATGAATATGTGCATGGTATAATTTTATATGATGTGAACTTGTACCTATATGCATGATGTTGGTTTTAATGACTATATGGGGAAGGTATTGCCTAGGTTGGATGAAGTTGCCTTTACTTGTATGTTGATGTATGAAGTGTTAAGGCTTGTGGTCTCATGAATGGTTTACTAAGTATATATCAGGTTATGGGGTTTCACATGTACATTGCACTAGTATATTAAGATTGGGATGATGCGTTAGGTCTTATAATGACTTATGTGAAGTGAAGCAAAAATATGTGTAAATGGATGTAACTTACTGTAAAGCCAACGGAGTCTTGACTTCAATGTTTCTATGATATATTATGATTATATTATGATATATGTTGGCTTATGTAGGTTGTATGTATGCTTTCTTTGGGATTTTAAGGTGATGCATTGCACCAAGTATCAGTAGAGGGCTACTTGGGTGGTTATTGAATAAAAGGAAAGGGTTCATTGTTAAGGGAAATTAGCTCACTGTAAAGTGACCTCAAATATGACTTAAATTCTATATGTGATTTTATATAACGTTTGGACTTTGATTATGTTTCTATGAAGTATGTGCATGATATAAATGCTATTGTATAAAGGTTTTATGAAGATTTACTCAAAAAGACATGAAGTATGATATCAAGAAAATATCCCTTTTAAATGCATGTTTTTGCATGGTTGTCATACTTAGTTCATTCTTGTACTAATCCCATTCTTCTCTACTTTTTACTTAAAGTTTAGTTTGTGTATGCTTAAAGGATGTTTATATGATTGGCGAACTTGATATGTGATTCCCAAGCTCAAGGAAAGGAATCCTTAAGTTCCAAGCATCTCCTTAATTATGGTTTATTGTAAAGTATATAAATTAGTACTTATGTCTTATGATTTAAGGGTCATGTCCCGAATGTACTCAAATGTTGTTGAGTCTAAGATGACAAAGAGACTTAAGGTCTAAATATGTATTATGACTTATATTTTATATATATATATGAAGTAAAATTTCTAGAACGGAATCACATTAATCCTTAGGAAAGTCTCAAATGTAATGAATGATGGACTTAAGGTTGATTGGCTAGAACGGAATCACATTAATCCTTAGGAAAGTCATGATGATATTATTGTCCCTATAGTGAGATAGCCCTAGAGGACCTTGCTTTGGTAGGGTAAATGTAAGTGGGTCATGAACATGATATGGGACACATTTGTATGAACCTTAATGTGAATTAATCTATGAGAACTAAGGCTAGCACCGAGTGAGTATGTCAAGGGGAAAGTAACTCTAGTTAAGAATGAGATTACAGTACAAAGTATGCCCTTCATATTCCTTAACCATGTGCCTACATTGGATGTATCTAAGTTCTACCATTGGCAAGTAGAACACCTCATCGGAGTAGGATAGAACTCCGGATTACATGCTTTGCTACCATGGTCTATGTAGGTTATTGCATATTCTCATCATATGGGATACATATTAGCATTAGAGAAGTTCTATGAGGTTTAGGTGGTGGAATGGGACGCTATCTAGACATTGCACAATAGGCTTTGAATATGTTAGTAAGAGTCCTTAGGTCTTCTTCAAGACAATTATCTGAATGTTTTTTATGTGAAGTGAGGTCACTGTTAAGTGCCCCTTTAAAACGTGATAATTGCTTAATTGTTTTCTTATGTGATTCTAAGTTGATAAATGTTGATCTAATAATGATATTATGGTGTTTAAAGAAAAAGATGACTATTTCCAATAAATGTCCATTTTCATGATTTTTATGCATAAGTCATACTTAGTACATGTGTTTGTACTAATTCCATGCTTTTATCTATCTATATAGTTCTTGGTAGGTAAAGAGATTTGTGAATAAGACTTCTACTACGAGATCGTTCAAGAAGAAGTTTGAAGTATGTCCTCACTTGACTCGAGGGCATATATGTCATTTTATGTTTCGGTTTATGAAGTATTTTAATAGACTATATAGTAGTATGTTTTCAAATTTGTATGGGCTGTTTCCCAAGTATTCTTGTGTGTTAAGATGATTATTCGAGACTTAGCATTTCCTATTACTATATATGAAAGAGTTTTAAGATTATGTTATTGTTTTTATAAAAAGTTTTAATTCTGCACTACTTTTCATTATGTATATGCAATGAATGATATGATAGGCTTGTATGAGACCTCCGAAAGGTCGAGTACGCCATGCCACAATCCGAGACTGTGCCCTAACTTCTAAGGTGAGGTCTTGGGTCGTGACAAAGCTTGGTATCAGAGCATAGGTTAATGAAAGTAGTATTAGGAATCAAAATGTCTAGAAAAGTCACGTCTAGTAGAGTCTCGACCATCGGTGTGAGTCGCAACACATCTATGGGCGAGAATCTATAGGACGTTAGTGTTTCCCTTCATTTCCACTCTTATGTCCTACGGTAGAGTAATTTTATGAGTATCCTTCTAAACATGTTTCCTTGTGTTTCTATGAGATAAATACTAGAAGGAAGGGTGAATGAGGAAGCTCCTCCTCAAGTTGAGCAAGTTGAGCAAGTTCTTCAAGGTGGAAAAGGTGCTCAAGTACCTCCTCATGGTGGTTATGCCCCTAATATGAAAAGAGGTAATGAGGTTCCGGTGGTTCTCCCGGAATTGACTAATCAAGAGATTAGAGAGGCTTTGCTTGCTTTAGCCCGAGCCGTAACTACTCAAGTGAATTTTAATATGGTGCCTAGGGTCAATGCTATGGAGAGAACTATGTCATCTAGGTTGAGAGACTTAGTGAGGGAAAAATGCCATGCGGCGAGGCTACATGATGATATGACCTTGGTTAGACTCATGGTGACTGCATAATATATTGAAGAGTCTAAACTTAGGAGGATGACAAGGAACTTAAAAAGGAGTGTTGCTAGTGATCAAGCGCAACCGAGGTTCAAAAAGAGGGTTCAAACTCCAGATGGACCTAGTGCTCCTAATAAGAAGTTTGAGAAAGGAGGTAGTTCCAAAGATGACAAGCCTACATGTTCCACTTGTGGTAAGAAACATTATGGTGAGTGTCTAGTGGGTACCGGTGTTTGCTTTGGATGTAGAAAAGATGGGCACAAGGTTAGAGATTGTCCATATAGAGATGGTGAAGAGGCTTCTCCTAGTGTTCCAAAGGATGACGCTTCAACAAGGAGGTGTTTCTATGTACTCCGGACTAGAGGTGAGAAGCCGGATGAGAGTGATGATGATGTTGCTAAGTCTTAATTCTCTTATTGTGGTATGAGTTCCTTCTAAGTGGGGGAGTACGGCTAGATATATGTGCTAGAAGTTGTTGCATGTGCATGATGTTTAGGAGTTTGGTTGAAATTGAATTTCATTAACTTCTTACGTTGTGTGTTTTATTAATCCATGAGCATGTTGTAAATGGTGTTTATATGATAGTACCTTGAATATTAGCATTTCTATATCATGAATTCCTTAAAATTGCATTTTTGAAAAATTTGCTACAAATCACTGTAGTATGCATTGTTCACTGTAAATTTTTTGAAAATGTGACCAATTGATTCTTTGGTCTAAAATTGTTGATATGTGTTAGAACTGATGTGTATGAGTATATTAATGAATATAAATTGAGTTTTTACTAGTTGGAATGAAGCATGTGAGTTTTGTAGCATAATGAGTTATAGAATTGTGTTCTAGCTTCTTGTTGTGTTATGAATCTTTTGATTTGGTGAAATTGATGTTTTCTACTTGATTGTGAGTATATGGTTTTGGTTATGTTCTATTAAGATGATTATTTAATCTTGGAAGTGTTCAGAGAGTGGCAAGTGTCATTCGAGGACGAATGTTGTCCAAGTGGGGAGAATGTAAGACCTCGAAAATAACTTAGGTTATCTAGAGCCTAACATTGTTGTCAAGGTGGTCTAAGGTACTAAATATGTCTATAATGTTGTATTGAAGCAGTAGCTAAAGTATTAGATGCATTGGAAGTCAAACGTCAAGGGTCAACCAAGACGTTCGACGACTAAGTCACCTAAGTGTCTCATGTGAGGGCCTATGTGTTTATATGTGAATCTTGTGGTTCTAAGGTCTTAAATGAGTCTAATTTGTTGTGAATAGGTATTGTGTCAAGTTTCAAGAAGTTAGGAGGTCAAACACTCAAGAACGTTCATCAAGTTCGAAAGATATTCCTTGAAATGACCTTGTGTGTCTAGGCATGTTTCGTCGTGTTTTAAGTGTTCGTTTTGAGTGAAATTCATTTGAGAGGTACGACCATATTTGGTTTGGAAACGTTAGGGAAAACATCCCCAAGGACCAACCTAGGGTCCATGAGGAAGGACCCATGCCGGTGGCCAAGACTGCCCAAGTCAGCCTCACCTACTGAAGCCAATCGACGGCCAGTAAGCTGGTCGACGGTCCGTGGGTGATGGGCGTGGGTAGGTCATTAGACTAGGTGGATAAGCTACTTGTCCTTAGCCTCTGAACCCATCGATGGAGGACAGGTGGCCCGTAAGTGGACCTACGTCCCGTCGATGGGCAGACCATCGATGGAATGACCTTGTCCGAGAACACGGACCAAAGGACGGTCCGTAGTGTAATAACGCTAAAAATGACTATGCTAAGTAATGTCTAAACGTACCTAGAATGCCTAGATTAGATCGGGTTCACACGGATTGATGCGCGTAGAATCAGACCTCTGAACCCTTGCAACAGCCAAGCCAACCAACTTGGTGAGTTAGTTTAGCTAGGAAAGGTTGGGTCCAGCCATGTAGGGCACCCGAATATGAAGATCTACCCGAATGAGTCTTAACCGGACTTAAACAGGGATAATCTTAAGTTTGGAGGGTCTAGGGGTAAAATGGTCTTTTTTCAGGCTAAGGGTAGTATTGTAATTACCTTAAATATTTAATTAATTAATTAATTAATATGGTGGAGGGGCAATTCGGGTAGAGAGGGCCGAAATTGACCTTTTGAGCGAAATCTTGCTCCACCCGGGTTCGAGCCTTGGTGGGAGCAATGATTTAATTAATTTATTATATTTAGTGAATTAATTAAATTAATTAATATTTAAATTGTTGATTTAATTAAAGGAAAATCAGATTTTTAATAAAAAATATAATAATAATAATAATATTAATAAATAATGAGGAGTTCTAGTTTGTCTAAGTTCCACCTAACTCTCCTAATCTCAATCCACTCAAACTCACGTTTCTCTCTACTCTCATCTCACTTGAACGTCTGATTTTTCTCTAAAAGAACAGAACAACAAAATATAAAGTTCATCAAGAACTTGAACGCCAAAATAATACTCAAAAGAAAAGTTAGTCTAAAAACGTAAAGCAAAACAAGTTCTTGACGGGATTTTTCTTGAAGTTTCGGTGGTGAGGCTTGGTTTTGTGGTAAATTGACATCATTTAAACAGGTTTTGAACTACATTACGGTATGGGTTTTCTTCTCTCTTGGTCACTTTCCCAAGAGACCCTTAAGGTTCAGTTTAAATCGCGATTGAAAGACTAAGGTTGTCCCCGTTGCATGCCCCTGTCATTAGCTCCTTTGAACAATTCAAAGCATGCGTTGGTATGTCTTCTGGTAGATAATGTTAGGTATGGTTGTGATTATGTGTTGAATGTGTGGTAAGAAATCATGTAAAGGATGAAAAATATATTCCGGAAAAGTGCATTAAGTGGACAGTTTTGAGCATGTGTGTGCTGAAAATTTGACTATGTTTGCTGCCTGAAATTTGTATGTTAAATGTTGTGTTTTGCGTGTGTAAAAATGCTAAAAATGTGATGTTCATAAAAGGTTAAGGTGGCTGACTTAATGTCACTCAAAATGCTACAAAAAAGATCAACAAAAGAATGAGAGAAAAATGGATTGGAAGAGACCAAATTTCCAGCTTGCTGGAAATTTGTAGTCTCGGCCAAAATTACTAATTTGTAAAAATTTTAAAAAATTGTGAGGTTATTGGGAATTGAACCCAAGACCTCACGATCTAAATTACATAAAAATTTCATGAAAAATATTGAAAGTAAAAATAAATGTGGAGAGTGGGGATTGAACCCCCAACCTAAAAATAAATTTGGAGAGTGGGGATTGAACCCCCAACCTCTTGAATGGATGAGAGAGTTAGGAGAAAAATAAAGGAGAAAAATAAATGTGGAGAGTGGGGATTGACCCCCCAACCTCTTAAATGGATGAGAGAGTTAGGAGAAAAATAAAGGAGAAAAATAAATGTGGAGAGTGGGGATTGAACTCCTAACCTCTTCAATGGATGAGAGAGTTAGGAGAAAAATAAAGTAGAAAAATAAATGTGGAGAGTGCGGATTGAACCCCAACTTCTTGAATGGATGAGAGAGTTAGGAGAAAAATAAAGGAGAAAAATAAATGTGGAGAGTGGGGATTCAACCCCCAACCTCTTGAATAGATGAGAGAGTTACGAGAAAAAAGAAAGGAAATATTATGGGGCTGATGGGGATCGAACTAGGGTCCCTCAAATCTGAAAAATGCAATCACCAAGTTTAATGTAAGATTAAGTGTTGCCCAAGGGATTCCAAATCGGGTTCCCTTGCCCAATTCCATATTGACACATAAGTCATACGTAAACAATTATTTAATAAATGCTGCCTCTAAAGATCAAAATCAATATCTTGGTATACCTACAAGATGCATAAGTCTCGTACCACATAATCTTGGGTAAATATGAATCACTTAGATACACTATGAATGAAGCCTCATTTCTTGTATGTGTGGACTCATAAGTCTAGCATACATTTAAAAAGTAAGTGAACCTAAGATATTATGTGATGAGATAATGAAACCCCAGAGGGGTCAAGTAAGAGTGTGACACACACTAAAGAGCCAAGTGCATTGGCATACGATGAAATGAACATTCACGTAAAGTGGTGAGTAATTATGAAGAGTAAATGTGCTAAAGTTAAAGAATGTGGTGACAACATGATAAGAGGCTAATGTGAAAGATAAGAGCAATCTCAAATGATCCTAAGTAAATGTTACCAAAACGTACTCACCTATGAGAGTGTAAAGTTAATGAAGAGACCAGTCTCTATCAACACTTTAATGAAGTATTGAAGTTAATGCATACTTAATAATAATGATGATATGAGAAATCATCTAATGAGCTAGTATGTCCTCATGCTAGAAGCCAGCTTCCATGATGTATGAGTTGAATATAATGAAACTTTATACTAAGCAACGATAGGCTAGCTATGAGTGGTGATGCGTTCCTTCGGGAAGGGCGGAGGTTCACGTAAATCTCATGAGATGAGACTGTCCGGCATGCCGGGTATGGGTCTCCTTATTTCTCCTAGTCTTTGAACCTATACTGCCAATATAGGGATCTAGAAGGGTTCAATTTCCTATATACGCTAGCATGTTTTGGTTCACTTTGGTCGGTGATTCCACCTCTTTTTGGTGTGGGGTTATACACTGGATTTCATGATGCTCACATGATCTATGTCGGTTAAGGTTAAAGTTCCGAAAGAAAGAATGAGGCCAGCCTCAAGTAATGCACATAAAGAAATGAACGATACCAAAGGTGTTAGGATAGGATAATCAGGAGGTGAACTAGACTTAAGTAATGAGACTAGGTCATTCTTGGTCATTGCACAGTGAACCCGATAAAAGTCTTAAACTGCATCTTAGGTATGAGTGGTGTTTACACTAGTCTATGAATGAATGAAAATGAAGTACATATGAATGAATGAAGCAGACTCTGTGTTTGCTAAAGGAGGCTCCCTAGTTGAGGTCCCATATGTTGAGCCCTCATTTTGGGAAGTCCTAATGTTAAGTCCATGATTCCAAGGTCTCATGGCATATGAACGAATGAAATGAAATATAATACGTGCTATATGCAATATGTTATGTGTTATATGCAATATGTTATGTGCTCTGTGCAATATGATACGTATGATGATGCATGTTACTCTCATGGAATGACTTTCCTAATCCGATTTTGGCAAGTCCACTGACTTGACTTTCCATAACTTATATCGTTAAGAGAGAGCTATTCTAAATCATGCATGTCCGTGATGTGTGCTTGCATATACACACACTTAGTTCAAGTGTGTACTAATCCCATAAATTTATCTACTTTTAGGTGCAGGTGCAACTGGACGTTAGAGCTTACGAGTCGACGCAGAAGTTATCCGGATGTGGAGCTTTCATCCGGGTTTGGTAGGCCCTCATGCTTTCTAGGATGCTTATTAGCTTATTTTAGCGTAGACGTTGGCATGAGCTAGTGGATTATGTTCCACTAGCGTTTCTTTCGTATTTACTTTCAGACGTTGTATTGGTGCCATTTTGGCAACTCTATATTTATGACTATATCTTTCATTTGATTATCTTGAGTTAGATGGTTGTTGTGAACGCTTATGAGTTTACGTAGATAGTATTATGCGAGATCAATGTTTTCCAATATAATGTTTGAATAACAAAAGTTCAAATTTTCCGCTAAAATTAACTTAGATGAAGTAACGACGATATATGTAGGCTTGTCTGCGAACTCTGAGAGGTCAACGATGCCGGTCTCGTCTAGAGTCTAGAATCTGGTCGTGACAAAGTTGGTATCAGAGCATTAGGTTAAATTCCAAGGATAATAAGTTCACATCAACCACATCGAGTAGCTTCTAGGTTATGGTAGTGAAGTTCACCACTATCATGAATTAGAGACTGCATGATGCGTAGGAAAATTTCCCTTCTTCTGATATTATCGTGCTTTCCTTAATGTCTGATTTCTTGTGTTTTGAGCGTATCTAACATCAATTCTTATCTTTCAGAAAATAAACACAAGGAGGAACGCTGGTCGGGGAAGAGGAGGAGCAGCTGCTGGGGGCAACCAAGTTCCGCCCCAGCTGCTTGAATGGAGATGCCTGTTGACCCAGTTGGATTGACAGATGGAGAAGTGAGGACAGCCCTGGCACAGATAGCCCAAGCCATCACTTTACAAGCTCTGGCTATGACAGCCCAGGCGGAGCAACGAGGTTTTCTAAGAGAGAACCCACCTTCCAGTACCATGGCTAGAAGGTTAAGGGACTTCACGAGGATGAATCATCCCATTTACACTGGATCTAAGACTGTGGAGGATCCCCAGGAGTTTGTGGATGAGATCCACAAGATACTGTGTGCAATGGGTTTGACTGAGGTGGAGAAGGCTGAGCTGGCATCCTACCAGCTAAAGGATGTAGCTCAATCCTAGTATAAGATGTGGCAGGATAGCAGGGCCTTAGAAGGAGGTCCTATGACTTGGGATCTTTTCAAGACGGATTTTCTGGAGCGGTTCTTTCCCAGAGAAATGAAGGAGGCTAAGGTTGAGGAATTCATCAACCTTAAGCAGGTCTCGATGTTAGTTAAGGATTACTTCCTGAAGTTCGTAAAACTTTCCAGGTATGCCACTTTTCTTGTGTCTAACAGCTGAGACGAGATGAGTAGATTCTTGAGAGGGATTGCTGAGGATCTCGAGGAGGAGTGTAAAACAGCTATGCTGCATGACAACATGGACCTTTCCAGGCTTATGGTCATGTCCAGCAAGTGGAGGAAAGCAGGAAGAGGAAGCACACTAGGGAAGGGAACAGGTCAAGGCAAGCTGAGGAGAATTTTTCAAGGAAGAGTAGTGTTGAAATCAGGGATAAGCCTTGGTTTAAAAAGGGACTCCCCCACCAAGGGGAGTCAAGTTCATCAAAAGGTCGCTATAATAGGGATTCCGTGCCCAGATTTAAGAGAAACAGTGAAGTAGATACACCTTAGGAGAGGCCACCTTGTAGGAAGTGTGGCAAACTTCATGGAGGAGAGTGTAGGAGGGGCTCTAACGCTTGTTACAGTTGTGAAAAACTGGTTCACATGATGAAGGATTGTCCATATATCAGAGGTCGAGAAAAAGGGAAGGAGAAAGTTCATTCGAATGGTCTAAGTGAAGAGGCTCTAAGGAGGCAACGATTCTTCGCACTCAAGTCTAGGGGTGTAGGGGAAGACACCTCTGGTGATGTCTCGGGTGCGTAGCCTAAATTAGTTTTTCATGTGTATGGTTTTATGCACTAGTATGAAGTTAATATGTTGGAGTCATCATGTTGGTTGCTGACTTATGTGACTTATGTGTTTAATTATGTTGTATGCTTCGATGAGACTAGTTTAGGAAGGAGTTCCTTAGTCTATCAATGCGAAGCTTCTAGTAGGTTTCAAGGATGTGCACCAACCTACTAATATGTGAATCAGATATTAACCAATAAAAAGCATTGAATAGCTTAGGTATTGATTTTCCCCACAAGTGTTATGTTGCCATAGACTATCAAACCAGGGTTGTGAGGTTTTAGTTGCCAAATGAGATAGGGTATAAATAGGCAGGGCGTGGATCAATCCAACAAAGCCATATAATTTCAAATCTTAAGGCCAACAAGATGTTATCTAAGGGGTTAGATATAATCCTCCTAAGGCTGGTTTTGTTTAAGAAACTCTAAGTTTTAGTGCAATAGTCGACTTGGTGTTGTAAATCCATAATCGTATGAGTAATAATTGCACTATGTGAGTTAAAATGAATTCATGTTTGCATGTCATGTTGTTGTTTTTGTATAGCGTGGACATGATTTTTGTGTTGCATGAGTTGTGAGGTGCATCAAGTTAAGTGCGATTGAGAAGTAAGTTCCTCAATCTCAAATATGAAGCTTCAGATAACCTTGAGTAATATGCATTATCCAGAGTAAGTGTTAAACAGAAATTCACAAAGAGTAAAGTCTCAAGTATGTTACGATATCTTCGAAAATCACCCTCTTTATTTTAAAATGATGTGTAGTGTCATTCGGGGACGAATGTTCCTAAGGGGGGGGATAATGTAACAACCCTAAAAATGACTATGTTAAGTAATGTCTAAATGTACCTAGAATGCCTAGATTAAACCGGGTTCACACGGATTGATGCGCGTAGATACAGACCTCTGAACCCTTGCAACAGCCAAGCCAACCAACTTGGTGAGTTAGTTTAGCTAGGAAAGGTTGGGTCCAGCCATGTAGGGCACCCGAATATGAAGATCTACCCGGATGAGTCTTAACCGGACTTAAAAAGGGGTAATCTTAAGTTTGGAGGGTCTAGGGGTAAAATGGTCTTTTTCCAGGCAAAAGGTAGTATTGTAATTACCCTAAATATTTAATTAATAAATTAATTAATATGGTGGAGGGACAATTCGGGTAGAGAGGGCCGAAATTGACCCTTTGAGCGAAATCTTGCTCCACCCGGGTTCGAGCCTTGGTGGGAGCAATGATTTAATTAATTTATTATATTTAGTGAATTAATTAAATTAATTAATATTTAAATTTCTGATTTAATTAAAGGAAAATCAGATTTTTAATAAAAAAAAGATAATAATAATAATAATAATATTAATAAATAATGAGGAGTTCTAGTTTGTCTAAGTCTCCACCTAACTATCCTAATCCCAATCCACTCAAACTCACGTTTCTCTCTACTCTCATCTCACTTGAGCGTCTGATTTTTCTCTAAAAGAACATAACAACAAAATATAAAGTTCATCAAGAACTTGAAAGCAAAAAAAAAACTCAAAAGAAAAGTTAGTCTAAAAACGTAAAGCAAAACAAGTTAAAGACGAGATTTTTCTTGAAGTTTCGGTGGTGAAGCTTCGTTTCGTGGTAAATTGGCAGCATTTAAACAGGTTCTGAACTACATTAAGGTATGGGTTTTCTTCTCTCTTGGTCCCTTTCCCAAGAGACCCTTAAGGTTCAGTTTAAATCGCGATTGAAAGACTAAGGTTGTCCCCGTTGCATGCCCCTGTCATTAGCTCCTTTGAACAATTCAAAGCATGCGTTGGTATGTCTTCCGGTAGATAATGTTAGGTCTGGTTGTGATTATGTGTTGAATGTGTGGTAAGAAATCATGTAAAGGATGAAAAATATATTCCGGAAAAGTGCATTAAGTGGACTGTTTTGAGCATGTGTGTGCTGAAAATTTGAATATGTTTGCTGCCTGAAATTTGTATGTTAAATGTTGTATTTTGCGTGTGTAAAAATGCTAAAAACGTGATGTTCATAAAAGGTTAAGGTGGCTGACTGAATGTCACTCAAAATGCTACAAAAAAAATCAACAAAAGAATGAGAGAAAAATGGATTGGAAGAGACCAAATTTCCAGCTTGCTGGAAATTTGTAGTCTCGGCCAAAATTACTAATTTGTAAAAATTTTAAAAAATTGTGAGGTCATTGGGAATTGAACCCAAGACCTCACGATCTAAATTACATAAAACATTCATGAAAAAAATTGAAAGTAAAAATAAATGTGGAGAGTGGGGATTGAACCCCCAACCTCTTGAATGGATGAGAGAATTAGTTGAAAAATAAAGGAGAAAAATAAATGTGGAGAGTGGGGATTGAACCCCCAACCTCTTGAATGGATGAGAGAGTTAGGAGAAAAATAAAGGAGAAAAATAAATGTGGACAGTGGGGATTGAACCCCCAACCTCTTGAATAGATGAGAGAGTTAGGAGAAAAATAAAGGAGAAAAATAAATTTGGAGAGTGGGGATTGAACCCCCAACCTCTTGAATGGATGAGAGAGTTAGGAGAAAAATAAAGGAGAAAAATAAATGTGGGGAGTGCGGATTGAACCCCCAACCTCTTGAATGAATGAGAGAGTTAGGAGAAAAATAAAGGAGAAAAATATATGTGGAGAGTGGGGATTGAACCCCCAACCTCTTGAATAGATGAGAGAGTTAGGAGAAAAAAAGAAAGGAAATATTATGGGGCTGATGGGGATCGAACTAGGGTCCATCAAATCTGAAAAATGCAATCACCAAGTTTAATGTAAGATTAAGTGTTGCCCAAGGGATTCGAAATTGGGTTCCTTCGCCCAATTCCGTATTGACGCATAAGTCATATGTAAACAATTATTTAATGAATGCTGCCTCTAAATATCGAAATCAATAACTTGGCATACCTACAAGATGCATAAGTCTTGTACCGCATAATCTTGGGTAAATATGAATCACTTAGATACACTATGAATGAAGCCTCATGGCTTGTATATGTGGAATCATAAGTCTAGCTTACATTTAAAAGTAAGTGAACCTAAGATATTATGTGATGAGATAATGAAACCCCAGAGGGGTCAAGTAAGAGTGTGACACACACTAAAGAGCCAAGTGCATTGGCATACGATGAAATGAACATTCACGTAAAGCGGTGAGTAATTATGAAGAGTAAATGTGCTAAAGTTAAAGAATGTGGTGACAACATTATAAGAGGCTAATATCAAAGATGAGAGCAATCTCAAATGAGCCTAAGTAAATTTTACCACAACGTACTCACCTATGAGAGTGTAAAGTTAATGAAGAGACCAGTATCTATGAATACTCTAATGAAGTATTGAAGTTAATGCATACCTAATACTAATGATGATATGAGAAATCATCTAATGAGCTATGATGTCCTCATGCTAGAAGCCAACTTCCATGATGTATGAGTTGAATGTAATGGAACTTTATAATAAGCACCGACAGGCTAGCTATGAGTGGTGATGCCTTCCTTCGGGAAGGGCAGCGGTTCACGTAAATATCATGAGATGAGACTGTCTGGCATGCCGGGTATGGGTCTCTTTATAACTCCTAGTCTTTGAACCTATACTGCCAATATAGGGATCTAGCAGGGTTCAATTCCCTATATACGCTAGCATGTTTTGGTTCACTTTGGCCGGTGATTCCACCTCTTTTGGTGTGGGGTTATACACTGGATTTCATGATGATCACATGATCTATGTCGGTTAAGATTAATGTTCCAAAAGGAAGAATGAGGCCAGCCTCAAGTAATGCACATAAAGAAATGAACGATACCAAAGGTGTTAGGATAGGATAATCAGGAGGTGACCTGGACTTAAGTAATGACACTAGGTCATTCTTGGTCATTGCACAGTGAACCCGATGAAAGTCTTAAACTACATCCTAGTTATGACTGGTGTTTACACTAGTCTATGAATGAATGAAAATGAAGTACGTATGAATGAATGAAGCAAACTATGTGTTTGCTAAAGGAGGCTCCCTAGTTGAGGTCCCATATGTTGAGCCCTCATTTTGGGTAGTCCTAATGTTAAGTCCATGATTTCAAGGTCTCATGGCATATGAACGAATGAAATGAAATATAATATGTGCTATATGCAATATGTTATGTGTTATATGCAATATGATACGTATGATGATGCATGTTCCTCCATGGCATGACTTTCCTAATCCGATTTTGGCAAGTCCACTGACATGAATTTTCATAACTCATAATGTTAGGAGAGAGCTATTCTAATTCATGCTTGTCTGTGGTGTGTGCTTGCATATACCCATACTTAGTACAAGTGCGTACTAATCCCATACATTTATCTACTTTTAGGTGCAGGTGCAGCTGGACGTTAGAGAGCTTACGAGTCGACGCAGAAGTTATCCGGACGTGGAGCTTTCATCTGGGTTTGGTAGGCCCTCATGCTTTCGAGGATGCTTACTGGTTTATTATAGAGTAGACGTAGGCATGAGCTAGTGGAGTATGTTCCACTAGCGTTTATTTCGTATTTATTTTCAGACGTTGTATTGGTGCCATTTTGGCAACTCTATATTTATGACTATATCTTTCATTTGATTATCTTGAGTTAGATGGTTGTTGTGAACACTTATGAGTTTACGTAGATAGTATTATGCGAGATAAATGTATTCCAATATAAAGTTTAAATTACAAAAGTTCAAATTTTCCGCTAAAATTATCCTAGATGAAGTAACGACGATGTATGTAGGCTTGTCTGCGACCTCTGAGAGGTTAACGACGCCGGTCTCGTCTGGAGTCTAGATTCTGATCGTGACACGTAGGTCCAAGGACGGTCTTTCGATAGTCCCGTAGGTTGGTACTTAGGCTGTGGAAGGTTGTGAACCACGTCCAGCCTCTGAACCAATCGACGGGAGGACAGGACGGTCCGTTTGTGGACAAACGCTCCGTCGACTGCCCAACCGTCGATGGTCTGTCCCTGCGTGCAGTTTTCACTGTTATGGAGTCAAATTGTAATTTCACCCTACTTCTAAATGGAAGGTTTGGCGGTTGCCTAAGGGTATATTGGGTATTTTAAAGGTGTTTATAAGGCTTTAAACTTAAGAAGATTTCATTCTTCAAAATCAAAACCCCAAAATCCCTTAGAAATTCCCCAAGACTCCATTGAAGTCCAAAATCAAGGAAGAGCTTGGTGTGACGTTTAGAGTGGAGATTCTTCATCAAATTAAAGAATTAGCTTCATTGAGGTATGACTTTTGATCCTTGAAACTCGTTTCATCAAGGATCCTAACTTTTGAAGATGTTTTCTAAAGTTATTAAAACATAAATAGACCTTTTTCATGATCTTCCATGGGTGTTTGCATTAATGGTTTTCAAAGGTATATTATGGATTAGATTGATGTTTTATTGATGATTGTAAATCAATTTACCTATGAACCCATGTAATTGATGAACCCTAGTTTTTGACTAATTTATGAGTTACTTGATAGTGGTATGATATTGATGAATTCATGTGTAGTTTCTTATGGGCTTTCTAATGATATAAGAATTGTATTCAATTTATTTCTAATTTATCTTAGATTGTTGAATATATGTTGAATTGGTTTAGATATCATTGATTATTATAATTTTGTATTGAATTGGTTTTCATGGCCATGGGTAAGGGACTTATGATGTTGAATTTGGTGATTTGATATTGGCTTGAAGTGTTGAGGATGAAGAGGTGGTACGCTGCCTTAATTCCTTATTATTAATATTATTTAGATTACAATTATGTTGTGATTGGTTTGGTCCAGTTATTGTGGCGGTGCTATGTGAATTGATGTGGCCTTGTCGGCGTTACTTTAAGTATATTGATGATCATGGCCTTGTTGGCACTACTTGAAGTTATATGGCTATTTGTCTAGTTGATTTAGTGATGTATGATCATATCTACCTATATTGAAAGTATGTGTTAGACTATTGATACTATCTAGGTAAATCATGTTGTTCTAGGACTATGTGTTAAGTGTATAGTCTTAGAGTTGATATATGGTTGTTCCTAATTTGGTTATATGAGTCTATAATGATTATGTAGATGATGTTAAGGTAATGAACAGGTTGACTAAATGTTATTAAGGGTCATTCCCAGGTTTCTAAAAGATGATATGTTATATAAGTTAAATGGAAGTATGTTGTGTCTTGTTTAGGTAGACTTGTGTCCCTTACTTGATGCTCATGTGAATATGTGATGTCTTAACTTAGGGACTAAAGGGTCTTAGTCTTGAATAAATAAATATAGGTGAGACCTTGAATGATGATATGAAGGTCCTTTATGTGGAACCTTGAACCAAGTGGTAAGGTTATGAAACTTGAAGTCGAAAGCCGTAATGGTATCCTTCATGTAATGAATGATGGACTTAAGGTTGATTGAATGGAACAACATAACATCAATCCTTAGAAAAGTCATGATGAGCTTCTTGTCGCCATAGTGAGATAGCCCTCGCGGACCTTACTTTCATAGGGTAAATGTAAGTGGGTCATGCACATGATATGGGACACATTTGTATGAACCTTAATGTGAATTAATCTATGAGAACTAAGGCTAGCACCGAGTATGGCAAGGTCAAAGTAGCTCTAGTTAAGAATGAGATTAGAGTACAAAGTATGCCCTTCATATTCTTTAACCATGTGCCTACATGGGATGTGTCTAAGTTCTACCAATGGGAAGTAGAACACCTCATTGGAGTAGGATAGAACTCCGGATTCCATGTTTTGCTACCATGGTCTATGTCGGTTATTGCATATTTTCAACATATGTGATAAATATTAGCATTAGTAAGAGTCCCTAGGTCTTCTTCAAGACCATTATCTGAATGTCCTTTATGTGATGTATGTGTCTTAAATGAACTAATTAACTAATGTCTTAATGATATAGAATATGTAAATGATGAGTACCTAATCTAAAGTGACTTAAGGATTCCTTAGTTAAAGTGTGAAGAGGGCATTGATACGCTCAAATTATACTTCCCTAAAGAAGTATAAGCGGTCGTATCAAGTAGAGAACCCAATTGTTAGGTTGGGTTCGATCCCACGAGGAAAATAATTTAGACTGAACTTTAATCTACAATAATGTCTATTTAGTCAAGTCCTTTCAAAAAACAGTTAAATAAAAGGGGGGTTTTGTGAAACAAAAATTGTTCTATTATTCCTAAGTAAACAAGTAGCAAGATTAAAACTTTAGTGTTTATCAAGTAATGAGGGAAAATAGGGCTTAAGTGTTTCCTATAGGTTCAGAATGCGATAACCCTATCTATAATAATTCTTTCCTAGTGTCTTACATGAAAAGTGGTAAGTTATGTATCTCGAATTCCTTTGTCCGGCAACAAGAGAATTTCACCCCGTACCTTGGTCTGGCAACGTGTGTTGAATTACTAAACCTTACCCATACCTCATATTAGGATCATATTCAATGTATGGCTAAGTTACTACTTCGCACCAATTGAAACTAGCCTATTAGATAGTGTATACTAAATATATGTTGATAATTATTTTCCTATTAACTACCTCCTTGGTCCGGCAAGTAGAATTAGGTCAAGTTCTAACGCGTTCACTCGTTAAAAAGAATTCTAAACAAAAGAATTATCAGTACATACAAGATCCTATTCTAGAATTGTTATTTAGATAGTTTTATCTTGATAATTACCCATGGTTCCCACAACCCTAGTTGTGGATTTTTGTTACCCATGCTTAGCATTACACAATTCATGGTTATTAAACAAGAATTCATATACTTACTTTGACAAGCTTGAAGAAAATCCAGAAATATCACTTGAATTAACGAAAATATAGTAAGAATCGATTCCGGAAAATTGAAGTAATTCCCAAAATCTAAAGTTGAACCTCCAATACCAAGAGTATGAAAAATTAGTAAAAAGTCTAACCCCAAAAATGAGGTTTTTAGTCCTATTTATAATAATAAAGTCTTAAAATAAAAAGGACTTCTAAATAAGGAAAAATCTGTCCAAAACACGTCTTTAGTGGACGACCCAACTGACGGTCCATCGACAGCTTTCGTTGGTCCACACTTGAAATCTTTTTCAGCCTCCACTTTTGCCTACATTCTGTTACCATCGACGGACCAACAGCACGGTCCGTTGATGGCCTCCGTTCCTCTATCCTTAGTGGTTTCTTCAAATCGGGTATTGGGACTACTTTCTGTTACAATCAACGATTTTCCTGGACGATCTATCAGTCAGTCGACGGACCGTCGATCCTTCCGTAGCCCCACACTTGGTAAGAATTCCCCAATTTGATTTCAGCAGCTTGAACCTCCAGTCGACGGTCATCACCTACAGACCGTCGATGGCTCCGTGCGTCATCACTTCTGCACTGATTTCAGCACAGTCTTCAGCGTTTCTGTTCTGGACAACTTTCCTGCAAACAAAGATAAAAATACATTAAAATTACTACAAAAAAGCCTTATACACTAAACTTAAGGAAAAAGCATTGAAAGTACCGTGAAACCATGGTACATCAACACCCTCAACTTTAATTCGTTGTTTGTCCTCAAGTGACACACTATGACTCACCACAACACCTTTGTACAAAAGTATCTTCATTTAAGCTTTCACAATCATCTGGCTATCAATCCCGATTATTTTCATTGTTTTGTTACATGATATCACTCTTAGGCTCATTCATGTGGATAAGACCATGACACAGACTCACCACGCACCGACACCTCTCCTCATTTATCTCTCACTAAGGTACCAACTTTCCAATATTGCAACTAGTGTCCTCAATTTAAAAACAACATCCTCCTTTTTCACACAGTGATTTCAATTTGATTATAAGGATTATTTTTCAACACTCGCTCTTAGAACAACTTCACACCTAATTGATACTTGTCTCCATAGGCTTGCCCATATTTTCACTGCTTTGAGATCACCATATTAGACTCTGAGGATCACAATAGGACTTTCTTGGCTTGTAACGTAGGATCTTGGTCAGGTAGGGTACATTTGGATGCATTTTAGTGACTTGTTGCCCTCCTTGACATAATTGCTAAGTGTCCTACCTTTTCATCATTTATTATGCCCTACTCTTCATTTTCTTATATTCTTTGCCTTGCTTTTCCCTTTCGTGCAAATGACTCTTCTTTTATTTTTATTTCAAAATTTTCAAATTTTTCACTTGATTTCAACTTTGATTGAGCCACTTTTCTTTTCTTCTTTCATTTCTTTTACATTAATTCTTTCAACCCCGCTTTCCGGAACAATCCTCATATTAGCCACCCTCAAGTCATGGCTTTGCCATGAGTCAAGGTACATAATACCCAAAGTTGGGTCAGGGCCAGGACGAGATTGGTTTCTGCATTAGCCACCCTCAACTTATGCTTTTGGCATAAGCTGAGGTGCACATGTCCAAAAAGGGACCATGGCCAATACATTGTAGCCAAAGAAGATGTGTTGGGTTACAAAAGAAAGGTCCATTGTAATCTCAAATCCTTACCTAATTGTCTAACACAGATTACTTTTTGCAGGACTAACCGAGCAAGTTCTAGCTAGGTACCAACAGTGGACTATTCAACTTCCTCACACTCACTTAACACCTCATTACACTACCAGATTATCATACACCTAGTTCGAGCGTTAGATCGAGGGTCATGCAATGGTGTATCTCTATGTCATATTTAGAGCCAACATTTTTACATTTACTATGCGTAATCATGCGAGCATTCTCTTCAGAACGGGATATAATTGTATTTAGGCATTATACTTCAGATTGCATATTTATACTTTGTACAAGATACTAAACAGGCTGATTCAACAGTAAAATAATCAGTCTATAGGGGCAAAAGAACACAGGCAAGAAAACCCTAAGAGAGGATCGTGAGTTGGGCTACTCAAACTTCACCCTAACACCCACATTTCATTTACCCCAAGCATACAATGGTCCCCAATGCATAAGAAATATAATACGAAGCTGGTAGGTGAAGCAAACCATAGGCGCATAGCGCCGAAGATCAACAAGCTAGCGGGTCTAGTTTCCCAGAACCCGCTAATCAGTAGGAGGAACACCATCGGTAGTGTCCGCAGCAATGTCAGCAACCTCAGTAGTGCTCCTCGCAACATCAACAATCCTGAAACTAGACGCCCCAGTAGCCAACTCATGAGCCCTCATCTATCGGACATCCTCATCCATCAATGAGGCTCTCTTCGCAGCCTCCAACTCAGTACGCTCTCTCTTACTAGAACGAGCCTCATCACCCTCTCTGGTCTTGGCATGCTCACGTGGCGGAGGCGGTGGCGCAGCGGTGGTCTAGAATAGTGCAGCAAGCATCATATCCTCAGCAGGCTCTGCAAACGTGCCCTCAGAATCAGGTACCCGCGCATCCAGAATAGCATCCACATCAGCCCTCAGACTCGCCACAGCAGCCTCGAGAGTCGTCAAGTCAATAGTAGGGGCTGGCCGGGCGAGAACTCTCAACTCGAAGGTGTCAAGGCACTGGTGGAATGCCATAATCTGCCTCTCAGTCTGCTGGGCAATCCTCTTCTCGATCCGCTCCTCCGCCTCAGTAATGGACTTCTGCATCCAAGGCTGGATATGATGCAGTAGATTGGCCATCTGGGCCTCTAACTTCTGGACCCTAGCAATCGGGACCAGTGCTGGAGATACCTGGGATAGACTCAACAGGATTTGTGCCGGTAGGTTCTGATGTACCCTAATCAGCCCCTTGGGCTTTCTCTACCGTGTCTGCCAAGTTCTCTCCTAGCGGTTGCACCTCCACTCTAGGCCCTCTGTTGGGTACCGCCTCATTGACCTCATCCCGGATGAGATCGATATCAACAGTCCCAATAGGAGTCCTAAGAACATCAATATACCATATGGGCACTCCAGCAGACCTGCACAACTCGAAAATCATGCATGGAAATGGTACGTGGTGGTGGCCTTAAAGGCCCTCTCATGAATGACTGCCAGCAATAGTCTCAGAACATCCACCTCAAACCCTACAACCGTAGCAGATACCAATACTGCTCTATCCCAAGTAAGAATGTTGTTAACAGCAGTGGGGGATAGGCAGTGATGGACCAATAGCCAAATGAATTTGGCCATGAATGTGAGGTTGGCCTTTTTGGTAACACCTCTAGGCTCCAGCACCCAATCTGCACCCTCACCATCCACGGAAATTTGATGGGCTATCCACCTCTTAGTGGTCTGTCTCACCCCCCTATTACGCTGGAAATGGACCTCCTTAATCAACTTCCACTGCTAGTCAAACTCAGGGGTAGGGGTCTCCCTGGTAGCATCCGTATCAGCAACGTATAAGAAACGGCGAATAGTGGGTACAAAGATGTCCACCCTGCGCCCACGGAGTCGAACATGATCAAGTGGTGCCTGTTTGGCGGGATTAGACCATCTATCAAAAGAAGACCATAGAGTCGCTACATAAGAAGCATAGAACTCTCGCACCACCTCCTCGATGTGGCATCCAACTCTCCTAGCCATCCACTCTAGCCGATGGCCGGTAAAGATAGAATGTATATCAGGGACAGAGTGGAGGCTCCCTGTAAGAACTCGTCGCTTGACTTTCAGAGTCCGAGTCATGACCCCCTTATCGTTGAGCACCTTCGCATCCCTTTACACCTGGTATTGACCTCCTACGCACCACTGGTTGGGCTGATCAACAACTGGTGCAGGGACGTCAATCAGGGATGCTGGAGTAGAATCCACCCTATCGGCCTCATCACCCGAGGCAGAGTGGGCATCTACAGAAGGAACAGTGGCACCATGCGAGCCAGACGCTCCCTCAGACCCGGAAGCCTCTTTGGAGCGGGATGCTCCCTCAGACCCGGAAGCCTCCTCGGAGCTAGACGCTCCCTCAGAACCCGCTGCGAACCCAGACGGTATGCCGGTCAGTGTGCGCTCCTCATCAGACTCGGAGGCAGTGACTACGCCGGACTCCAGCCTCTTGGGCGTGCTCCGAGAGGTCCTAGCAGGACGTGACGGTGTCTGGGTGCCTGGTGGCACATATTTGGGGTCGCGTTCATCGTTTGACGAACCAACCACCAGCCGGCGGGAAGAGGCGACAAACTTGGAACATTCTCTAGAGTAGACTAAGTCTGGCTTGGGGGCCATTGGTACCTGCAAAAGAGAGTCATTAGTTCCATTGTAAACATCTGACACACCCAACAGAAGCAAGCCCAAATTTGAATCACAAAACACAGTCAAGTTCAGAACTGTAGAGCTGACTGACGGGCACTAGAGATGGTCCGTCAATGGAACTACGGTCCATCGGTACGGTCTGTCGGGGAACACTTAGCAAATATTTTGAAGTCTTTAGGAACAAAGGTTCTGTTAAAGACTACGGACTTGCAGGACGGTCTGTCGATCAACCGACGGACCGTAGACCTAGTCCGTCATTGGACACTTAGAAAAAAATTTACAATGCTTGACATGCCAAGGTTCTGTTAAAGACGACGACGTGAAGGACGGTTCGTCGATGAGACGACGGACCGTAGATCACTTCCGTCGGTAGGCACTTAGACAAAAATTTTAGACCCTCAGCAAATAATGTTCTATTAGAGTCGACGGACGTGCAGGACGGCCTGTCGATCAGTCGACGGACCATAGGCCTAGTCTGTTGTTGCAGTGTTGATTAAAATCAGGGGTAGATATCGACGGACCCCATCAACGGTCTGTCGATTGATCGACGGTCTGTAGACGGGGTTTCGTACTGTCGGTCAGAGACATATTTTGGTAAGCCATATTTGGCACCCCCAATTGACAATGTCAAGAATATTAAGAAACATTATGTTCATATATCAATTAACACACCATTTCGTCATTCCTAGGGCATCGATTAGTGCAATTTCAATCCTAGAATCTAAAGTACGAAAAAGCCCTAATTCGGAAAAACTACAAAACTCAGAACATAGTTCATTTAGACATTAACACCCCCAACCCATTCACTTTCCATCATTCTAAGGGACTATGTACCCAAGTTCAATAGTTTTAATCATGCAATTTCGTCCCCAAGTCAAGACCCACATACAGATTTCATCAATTTTGCATGCTAATATTTAGGTTTCCAAACAAAGAACATGAAATCAGTAGCAGATGAGATGAACATACCTGTGTACTGTAGTGGAGTGAATGGGGAGATGACTTTGTGCACGAAACAACACCTAGCCCGCCTTTGGACACCGACCGGATGGAGTACAAAAGAAGATGGGAAGTGGGGAGAGAGAAGTTTTGGGATGGAGGGGCATTATGGGGATGATGGGTAATTAGGAAATGATTAGTGGGGAATAGATGTGTGAGTGAGTGGGGGAGTTGAAGAAAAATGGGGAGGGAAACGGTTGTGAAAGGGATTTGAAAGGGTGGGGGGTAACTGAAAAGTTTTAAAAATCAATATATAGCCGGTCGGGTTGGGTCGGGTTATTGGGTTTGGAAAACTAACGATTCCCCATCGACGGACCGTAAGTCCATCGACGGTCCGTCGACTTTCTGTCATGTGCCCTAACTTAGGAAAAATCAAAAATCATACCTGGGATCCACGGATGCCATCGACGGTTCGTCAATGGGACGACGACCCGTCGGTTGGTCCGCAGATCAGTGCACCAGACCAATTTCTGCAGATTTCTGGTGATTTGATCCCTGCATATTGAACACCCAATAAGCTAATCTTTTTGTGTTTTTTGGACACTTTTTAGACACGGACCCTAGTCTACTCTCTAGCCAACACTTCTAAAAGACAGTCAAGGAAAATTCATACGTGACATGAACTAAAAACAGAAATAATGCAACTACTCCTAAAAAATAAAGAAAAACCTATTGTTGGCTAGAGGATACATATTGGGTTGCCTCCCAATCAGAACTTGATTTAACGTCGCGACAACGCAAGACTCTTGATTACTCAGACTTCATCAAGATGGTATGCCTGAACCACTTCGTTCGCATTTTCCACATGCTCTAGGTAGATTTTGATTCTTTGTCCGTTCACCTTGAACCTTACACCCTCCTTCTTCTCCAGCTCAACCGCACCATGAGGTAAGACTTGAGTGATAAAGAATGGACCAGTCCATTTGGACTTGAGTTTGCCCGGAAACAAGCGCAACCTAGAGTTGAATAAAAGAACCAAATCTCCAAGCACAAAGTCGCGCTTCTCAATCTTTCGGTCATGGTACTTCTTCATCTTTTCTTTGTAGAGGGCTGAACTTTCATATGCCTTCAAGAGAAACTCATCAAGCTCATTTAACCCATTCAACCTCTACTCCGCTACTTCATTCCAATCCATCTTTAGTTTCTTCATTGCCCACATGGTCTTATGATCTAACTCAACCGGCAAGTGACAAGTCTTCCCGTATACAAGTTTGTATGGAGACATACCTATGGAAGTCTAGTATGCTATTCGATAGGCCCAAAGAGCAGCATCAAGCCTCCTCGACCAATCTTTTCTACTCGCATTGACCATTTTTTCCAGAATCTGCTTGATTTCTCTGTTTAACACCTCAACTTGCCCACTAGTCTGAGGATGGTAAGGAGTGGCGACATTGTGGCGAACCCCATATTTCTCCAATAACCCTTTGAACAACTTGTTGCAAAAGTGGGATCCCCCATCACTAATAATGGCCCTTGGGGTGCTAAATCTGGAAAATATGTTCTTTTTCAAGAACGCAGTGACACTCTTTCCTTCATTATTGGCAAGTGATATGGCTTCCACCCATTTTGACACATAATCAACCGCCACAAGAATATACTTCATCCCATGAGAACTTACAAAAGGGCCCATAAATTTAATGCCCCACACATCAAACAACTCAATTACAAGAATGGGATTTAAAGGGAGCTCTTGCTGTCTAGAAACACCTCCATTTCTTTGGCACCTATCACATGCCTTGGCGAACTCATGAGCATCTTGGTGGATGGTTGGCAATTAGTAGCCACATTGCAAGATTTTATGGGCAGTCCGTATACCGCTATGATGCCCACCCACAGGCGAGGAGTGGCATGCCTCCAAAACACTCAACATCTCAACTTCCGGTACACAACGCCGAATAAGCCAATCGGCAAAACTCCTATACAGATATGGCTCATCCCAAAATAACTTTTTCACATCATGCATGAACTTTTTCCTTTGATGAAAGGACAAGTTCGATGGGACGATATCACTAGCCAAGTATTTTGTAAAATCCGCGAACCATGGAATCAAGTCATGAGAAGCAACCAATACATTCTCATCAGGGAAAGTATCATCAATTTCAGCCTTTTCACCCAAATCTCGAATAGTTTCATCCTCTAATCTGGACAAGTGATCGGCAACTTGGTTTTTGGTCCCTTTTCTATCTTTCACTTCAAAGTCAAATTCTTGCAACAGTAATACCCATCTAATAAACCTCGGTTTTGCATCCTTATTTGCCATCAAATATCTCTAAGGCAGAATGATCAGTATGCACTATAACTTTCGTGCCAAGCAAATATGAGCTAAATTTTTTAAAGGCAAATACTACCGCAAGTAGCTCTTGTTCTGTCAAAGTATAATTCTTCTGAGCTTCATTAAGGGACTTACTGGCATAATAAATGGGGTGAAGGATTATCCCTTCTTTATCCCAATACTACACCAGGAGCAACCCCACTATCATCACATATAACCTCAAATGGTTTGCTCCAATCGGAGAAATAATAATGGGCGCACACACCAAATTCTCCTTCAACTCTCCAAATGCCTTCAGACAGATTCATCAAAATAAAATTTACACTCTTTCTCAAGTATCTTGCACAGAGGATGTGCAATTTTTGAAAAATCCTTGATGAACCTCCAGTAGAAGCCCGCATGCCCAAGAAAACTCCTCACACCTTTTATAGAGATGGGTTGAGGAAGTCTCTCTATTACCTCAACTTTAGCTCGAGCAATCTCCATACCCTTCTCTAAGATGCGATGTCCCAATACAATACCCTCTTTCACCATAAAGTTACATTTTCCCTAATTTAGCACAAGGTTGCAATCTTCACATCTTTTGAGAACTTTGGCCAGATGACTCAAACAATGATCAAACGAGTCACCAACAACAGAAAAATCATCCATAAATACCTCAATGGTGTCATCCACCATATCGTAGAATATGAACATCATACATCTCTGAAAAGTAGCCGGTGCATTGCACAACCCGAAGGGCTTCCTCTTGAACGCGAAAGTTACATAAGGACAAGTAAAAGTGGTTTTCTTTTGATCTTCCGGTGCAATAGAGATTTGGTTGTAACCCGAATAACCATCAAGAAAACAATACCACCCCTTTCCTGCAAATCTATCCAACATCTAATCCATGAAGGGCATAGGAAAATGGTCATTCTCAGTCCATCCATTCAATTTCCGGTAATCCATACACACTCTCCATCCGGTCACCGACCTCATTGGAACAAACTCATTTTTCTCATTATTGACGACAGTCATTCCCCTTTCTTGGGCACACACTAAACAGGGCATACCCAACTACTATCAGTGATCGGATATATAACTCCGACATCTAACCATTTAATAATTTCGTTCTTCACTACCTCTTGCATAGGTGGATTTAAACGTCTTTGGTGCTCAATACTTGGCTTATGATCAGGCACGAGTTAGATTTTATGTGAACAAATACCGGAGGGATCCTAATAATATCCGCAATAATCCACCCATTATCTCTCATGAACCTCTTCAACACTTCAACCAAACACTCTACTTGTTGCACCTTCAAATTTGACAAAATAATTACCGACAAAGTGTCATCTTTCCCCAAGAATACATACCTCATATGAGGTGGTAGAGCCTTAACCTCTAATTTTGGAGCCTCTTCAATAGATGGTTTCGCAGGTGGAGACTCGCGATGTTTCATGTCTAACTTCAATTTCTTTGGTTTGAACCGAAAATCACCTCGATCAAGTGTCGCAACCAATGTCTCATACTCTTCAATACCATCACTCTCAAAATTAATGATCACTGCCACTAGTGCCTCAACACCAAGGAGCTCTTTGATTTGAACCTTAGACGTACTCTCAACCCTGTATGATATAGAAGATACCGTTTGGGCCTCACCACTCTGCCTCATGGACTTATAAATGTTGAAAGTCCCTTCTTAATTGTTCAACCGACACTTCATCTGCCCTTTCTCCATGTCAACTAAGGCGTGACCTGTAGCAAGAATCGACGTCCGAAGAATAATAGGCACCTCAAAATTCACCTAACATTCATGAATGACAAAATCGGCCGGAAATATAAATGACTCCACTGTCACTAGCACATCATGGAGTATCCCAATACGTCTCTTCACTGTTCGATCGACCATCAGTAACCGCATCGCAGTGTGCTGTGGGTTATCCAAACCCAACTTCTTGTAAATGGAGAGACGCATGATATTTATGCTTGCCCCAAGATCACATAATGCTTTAGAAAAGTGTAATAACCTGATTGTATATGGAATAGTGAAAGCACTCAAATCTTCTTCATTTTGCACAAGAGACCTTGTAGCAATAACACTACAATGTTGCATCCGATCATCATCCTATAAACTCACCGACCTATTCTTAGTTACCATGTCTTTCATAAACTTGGCATAACCGGGTATTTGTTCAAGAGATTTTATCAAAGTTACATTTATGGAAAGTTGTTTCAACATAGTAATAAAACGTCGGTATTTGCCATCCTCGGTCTTCTTCACCAATATTTATGGAAATAGTGGTGGTGGTCTAGGAACGGGGGTCACCTTTTGGGGCATCTCTAATTCTTTTACCGCTCCATTTACCAACTCACCACTAGCTTCTACTACCGCATCTTCAACACCAGACGGCATATGTGGATCAATGGTTTGCTTAACCCCTTGAGTCATGACTGCCATACAATGTCCATCATTTTTCAGATTTTGGACGGTATTGCTAGGAAGAGTACACGGTTGACGAGGGTTCATAGTAGAAGACAATTGGGCCATTTGCATCTCAAGATGCTTGATTGAGACTGTATGTGCATCCATTTTTTGCCTAATGTTAGCCAAATCACCTTTCAAATCCTTGGCATGCTCATCGCTTGCGTCAAACCTCCTCCTCATCTTTTGCAACATGTCTTCAACTTGCGCCATACTACCTCCACCATCCCTAGGAGCAACTTCCCGATTTTGATGTGGAACATAGGCCCCACTTTGATCATTTTTGTTTCCATAGTTACCCCGATTGAAGTTGTTATCGCGGTTGTAGTTTCCTTCACGAACATAGTGACCCTCTCGGTTGTAATTCCCCTAGTTCCGACCTTGATTTCCTTGACCTTGGCGCCAACTCTCCTAATTGGAGCCTTGGGCATTCGGTCGAAACCCCCCCGTCTGCTCATTCACTATATAAGAATCTTCCTCATAGTATAAATTCATCTACCGGTGGTGGCTTAGTCAAATAATTCACCGCATTCACTTTCTCTGCACACCCAATTACATATTTCAACACTAACCCAAGATCAGTTCTCATTTGAGCCATCTCTTCATGAATCTCATCTGCGGATGGGTTTTGTGTAGATTGCACCGCAAATTTTTTTTCCTAGTATCGACTTCCTAGTGCTCCAAGCTTTATTATTTCGGGAGATTTTCTCTAACTTAATAGCTATCTCTACATAAGTACACTCCCCATAGGAACCACCCCCAATAGTATCAAGCACCGCCTTATTGTCATCATATTGCCCCCTATAGAAGTACTCTTTCAACGATTCATCATCAATACGGTGGTTTGGGACACTTCTCAATAATAAGGTGAACTTATCCCAAGAACTACTTACCGACTCCCCAGGCAATACCACAAAATTGTTGACCCTATGTTTGTGGTTAAGCTTTTTAGAAATCGGGTAATACCTTGCTAGGAACACATCCCTCAAATACTCCCAAGTATAGATTGAATTGTAGGGCAACTCAGTAAACCAAATTGCGGCCTCCCCCGTCAGTAAGTGAGGAACACCCTTAATCCAATTACATCCATGTCTAAGTCTGTGTCCCTACACAACTCTTACATACCGACCTTAGTTTGGCGATGTGAGCATGTGGATCATCATATGGTAGCCCCGAAAACAAACCTCTAGCGGTGAGCATCTGCATCAAGCTACTAGTTACCACAAAAGTATGACCTGGTGGTAGAGGATGTAGGACAAGTGTCCCATCAAAGTTAGTGATGTTAATATTTCCCCTATAGTGCTCTTGAGGGCGTGGGGCGGGAGGTTGCCTCCTCACATCACCTTCACTAGGATTCTCAACCAACACTTGATTATGAGCTTCAACTGTCGGTGGAAGTTGTTGGTTGAACTCATCCTCAAGATTAGCCAAGTTGCATGGATTGTTCATTCTGTGAAGTATACGGTTTAGTTCTGGATCGGGTGAGAGTATAGGTTCTCCTCGACTTCGTGTACTTGGCATACACAAAACTTAGACCTGCGAGAGACAAAAATGAAAAGAAAAAGTAAAATTAGGAAATTGTTGACTAAAATTCAGTAATGTGCTTAAAGTTAATCGAAAAGTCACTTTCCCCGGCAGCGACCCCAAAATTTGATACGCTCAAATTATACTTCCCTAAAGAAGTATAAGCAGTCGTATCAAGTAGAGAACCCAATTCTTAGGTTGGGGTCGATACCACGAGGAAAATGATTTAGACTTAACTTTAATCTACGATTATGTCTATTTGGTCAAGTCCTTTCCGAAAATAGTTAAATAAAAGGGGGGTTTTGTGAAACAAAAATTGTTCTATTATTCCTAAGTAAACAAGTAGCAAGATTAAACTTTAGTGTTTATCAAGTGATGAGGGAAACTAGGGCTTAAGTGTTCCCCATAGGTTCATAACGCGATAACCCTAGCTATAATAATTCTTTCCTAGTGTCTTGCATGCAAAGTGGTAAGTTATGCATCTCGAATTCCTTGGTCCGACAACTAGAGAATTTCACCCCGTACCTTGGTCCAACTACGTGTGTTGAATTACTAAGCCTTACCCTTACCTCATATTAAGCATCATATTCAATGTATGGCTAAGTTACTACTTCGCACCAATTGAAACTAGCCTATTAGATAGTGTATACTAAATCTATGTTGATAATTCTTTTCCTATTAACTACCTCCTTGGTTCGGCAAGTAGAATTAGAAAAGTTCTAACGCGTGCACTCGTTAAAAATAATTCTAAACGAAAGAATTATCAATACATGCAAGATCATATTCTAGAATTATTATTTAGCTAGTTTTATCGTGTTAATTACCCATGGTTCCCATAACCCTATTTGTGGATTTAGTTACCCATGCTTAGCATTACACAATTCATGGTTATTAAACAAGAATTCATATACTTACTTTGACAAGATTGAAGAAAATCCAGAAATATCACTTGAATTAATGAAAATATAGTAAGAATCGATTCCGTAAAATTGAAGTAATTCCCAAAATCTAAAGTTCAACTTCCAATACCAAGAGTATGAAAAATTAGTAAAAAGTCTAACCCCAAAAATGAGGTTTTTAGTCCTATTTATAATAATAAAGTCCTAAATAAAAAGTTGTTCTAAATAAGGATAAATCTGTCCAAAACGCGTCTCCAATCGCCGACCCAACTGACGGTCCGTCAATGGAACGACGGACCGTCGACAGCTTTCGTCGGTCCACACTTGAAATCTTTTTCAGTCTCCACTTTTCCTACTTTCTGTTACCATCGACGGACCAACAACATGGCCCGTCGAAGGACCTACAGTCCGTCGATGGCCTTCGTTCCTCCATCCTTAGTGGTTTCTTCAAATCAGGTACTGGGACTACTTTCTATTACAATCAACGATTTTCCAGGACGATCCATCAGGCAGTCGACGGACCGTCAATCCTTCCGTATCCCCACACTTGGTCAAAATTCCCCGATTTGGTTTCAGTAGCTTGAACCTCCAGTCAACGGTCATCACCAACGGACCGTCGATGGGTCGACGGACCGTCGATGGCTCCGTGGGTCATCACTTCTACATTGATTTCAGCAAGTCTTCAGCATTTCCGTTCTGGACAGTTTTCCTGCAAACACAGATAAAAATACATTAAAATTACTACAAAAAGGCCTTAGACACACACTAAACTTAAGGAAAAAGCATTGAAAGTACCGTCAATCCACGGTACATCAGGCATAAAGGATGATCTCTTCATGTCTTATCAATGGAAGTCTTGAGAATGACTCTAGTTAGGGAAGTTGCTTGATCTGTTGACATGATCAAAACCTAGGAAGTCATAGGGATTATTTAGGTAGCCTTTAAGTGGATGTATGTGCGTTCTCTTCTAGGAGTACTTAAGTAAGTCTTTTTGATAGCCTTGGTAGGGCAGATTGTCATATTATGTATGTCTTGTATGTTGATGTATTGTAGGTGTGTATGTGTCTCATTATGAGTAATCTTAAGGATCGTTTAGGCACATCTAGAGAGGGTGTATGGGCGGTCTCTCTTTGTGTGACTTAAGTGAATCTTAGGATGACTTTAATGAGAATACTACATGCTAGAATATGTTGAAAAAGCAAATAATATAGCTTACTGTAACAGTGAAGTAGTTCAGTGTACAGTGAAGTGAGGTCACTGTTAAGTGCCCCTTTAAAACGTGATAATTGCTTAATTATTTTCTTATGTGATTCTAAGTTGATAAATTTTTATCTTATGATGATATTATGGTGTTTAAAGAAAAAGATGCATATTTCCAATAAATGTCCATTTTCATGATTTTTATGCATAAGTCATACTTAGTACATGTGGTTGTACTAATTCCATGCTTTTATCTATCTATATAGTTCTTGGTAGGTGAAGAGTTTTGAGAAGAAGACTTCGACTAGGAGATCGTTCAAGAAGAAGTTTGAAGTATGTCCTCACTTGACTCGAGGGCATATATGTTATTTTATGTCACGTTTTATGAAGTATTGTAATAGACTATATAGTAGTATGTTTTTAAATTCGTATGGGTTGTGTCCCAAGTATTCTTGTGTCTTAAGATGATTATTCAAGACTTAGCATTTCCTATTACTATATATGAAAGATTTTTAAGACTATGTTAATGTTTTTATGAAAAGTTTTAATTCCGCACTACTTTTCATTATGTATATGCAATAAATGATATGATAGGCTTGCATGAGACCTCCGAGAGGTCGAGTACTTCGTGCCACAATCCGAGATTATGCCCTAACATCTAACGTGGGGTCTCGGGTTGTGACAGTTTAAGAAAAGAAAGAAGACTTTTTAATGTTGTGGTTCTAAATTAAAGTTATATCAAATGTACCAAAATGCCCTTTAATCTTGTGGTCTTAAACATGCCAGGTGGAAAGTTAAAGTTAAAGTGTTGCCAAAAAAGGAAAGGGGTCATTCTTTTTCATACAAACTAAAAAGGAAATAGGGTCATTATTTTTTAAACGGAGGGATTACTAGTTTATTTTCCATTTAAACATTAGTATAAGACATTGTACTTTTCTTTCAATATAAAGGAATGAGTCCCTAGTTTGAGATTCATAGTGTTTTGGGTCTATGTTGGCCATCATGAGACTTGTGATTATGTTGCTATAAAGGATTCTTTGAAATGTATTTGCTCCTAAGACTTGTGATTTATTTAAAAAATGTTTTAATTTCTGCACTATTTTATGATAATACGATCAATGAATGCTAAGGGCTTGTACAAGACCTCCGATAGGTCGAATACGATGTGTTAACTCTAGGGGTACACTCGGGTCGTAACAAACTTAGTATCATAGCATAAGGTTGTGAAATGGTCTATAGGGTTCAAAGTATCATGAGGCCACATCTAGCAGACTCTTATTCATCGGTGTGAGTTACGACAAATCTATGAGAGGGTGGCAATAGGATGTTAGAAGTTACACTTCCTTGATATTATGTAAGTCGTGCCAGAAAGTTGAGTTCTATAAGTTTCTTTTACTAATACCTTCTATTGTTTTATAGGATATGAATACAAGATAACAGCCACAAAAAGAGTGGATGAGGAAGTAGTGAATGAGGGAGTTCCTTCCCAAGGTGAACAAGCCCCTATAGTTAATCAAGGGAATGAGGTTTCGGTAGTTTATATGGAAATATCCAATAAGGAGGTTAGATGGTCTCTTCTTACCGTAGCCCGAGCCATAACGACTCAAGCAAATATAGATGTGGGACCTAGGGTAAATGCTCTTGAGAGTAATATGACCTCTAGGTTAAGGGACCTAGGGTAAATGCTCTTGAGAGTAATATGACCTCTAGGTTAAGGGACCTAGGGTAAATTCTCTTTAGAGTAATATGTCTCTAAGGTTTGTGTGGATCCCCAAGAATTCTTTGATGAGGTTTATAAGATAGTCCTTGTTGTGGGTGTATATTCTAGGGAGAAGGCGGAGTTGGCTTCATACCAATATAAAGAGGTTGCTCAAGTGTGGTACACACAATGGAAGGATACTAGGTCGGTTGAATCTGGTCCTATAATGTGGGAAGAGTTTAAGGAAGCATTCTTAGGGATGTACTTTCCCCGTGAGAAGAAGGAGGTTAAGATTGAGGAGTTTATAAACTATAGATAATGTAATATGAGTGTGGAGGAGTATTCGCTTAAATTTACCTTGTTGTCTAAATATGCTCCGTCTTTGGTGTCTAATCAGATGAGATGAGTAGGGTCTTGATCGGTGTTTCTGATATTGTGAAGGAAGAGTGTCATATGGCAATTCTCCATAATGACAAGAAATTGTCAAGGCTTATTGTGTATGCTCAATCATCATTGAGGAGTCTACGCTTTAGACGAGGGGTAGAAAAGTGAAAATGGGAAGAACGGATGAGCAAGGTCAACCTAGGTTTAAGAAGATGGCTCCAAATCAAGATGTTCCTAGTGCTCCTAAGTCTAACTATGAAATATGTGGTGGTTCTCAACTTCATAAGACAACATGCTCAAATTATGGGAAGAAACATTTTGGGAAGTGTCTAGCCAGTGGTCGTGGATGTTATGGATGTGGGAAGAGTGATCACAAGGTGAGAGATTTACATACTATTGCGTCTAGAGGAAGAGATGTAAAGAAATCTCCTTATAATTGTCCCATTGTTGGTGAACAAAAGATGAATCATTTCTATGCTCTCCAAGCTAACAAGGAAGCAAATACGGACGAAGGCGCTGGTAAGGTATAGTTTCCCTTTTGTTTTGTAATTGGGTTTCTCTCATGTGGGGGAGTATGGTGAATAATTGGGTTAATTAGATATTTGTCTTTTTACTTCTACTCTATTCAATCTTGAGAGTTAGCATTTCTTAGTGGCATGTTGCATATTTTTGGAAGTCTTTGTGAAAATTAGTTTCCTTTATCTCCTTATATTGTGCACATTTTTTATGAGGTCATGTTTATATGATAAATTGAGCTTTATTGACCTTGTCCTTCATGTTGGTATGTCTCTATAACAAGTTGCATAAATGTTGCATAGGTTGATTTATGAGCATGCTTAAGTGTGATCTTGAAAATGTTGTAGTAGCATGATATAATGTTGAGAAGGAAGTTCCTCCAAAAAAGTGAAATGAGAAATGTGGAGTCTTGATGCATGATGAGTTGTAGATGTTGTTCCTACCTTCTTGTTGTGTTTTGAGTCTATCTGTAGTTGAGTTTTCTTCTAGCATGATATATTGAATGTAATTGTTGAATGTATAATGGTGGACTGCTAGTCTGGAGTCTTTATCTCTTGAAAGTGTTTTAAGTATTTTAGTATCATTCGAGGATTAATGTTCCCAAATAGGTAAGAATGTTACAACTCTCAAAATGAACTAGGATGAAATAGAGCTTTACATGAGTTTCTTGAGTTAATAACTTGCTAAATTAATGAGAAATAGTATCCAAGGTATGGAATGAGTGTCTTTTAGGTCACGTCAAGGAATGACCTAGACATTCAAAAACTAGTCTTTTGTGTGCCAGTGTGCTCCTGCATGTTGTATGTGTTTTGGTGTGTCGTTTTGAGTCTATATTGATGGGTGGTGGCCCTAGAATCTAAACAGTTGTTCGGGTACGACTCCCCAAGGACAACCCTAAATGTCCTTGAGGAGGACACAAACATTCGCTAAGAAGCTTACAAGTAGCACCATTGAGGATCCAATCGACGGACCATTAATCCATTGAAGGTGCGTCAATGGCCTCGATCAACTGACACTTAGAATTTTGAAACTTAGATCCATGTTGAGCACCTTCACTCAACATTGACGACCTTCAAGGATGGGGTGTTAATTTATTGACGGACCATGAAAGGTGGCCGTCAATGGTAACCTCTAATCTGTCAAAAATTCGGCCAAACCCAAGGTTGCCTTGGTAAATTAAAACATTGGCTAAATAAATGGGGGGAAGTTTATTTTAGTTTATTTAGGGTAATTTAAGGTATATTAAACTCTAAAACCTAGAATTAAACTTCTTCTTCAAAATTCAAAACCCTTCCCTCCCAAAAGTTCACTCAAAACTCCATGGAAGCTTAGAGTAAAATTCAAGGTTGGATTGAAGGTTTGCATTCCATTCTTATTAAATTTTCGTGGGCTTCTCAATTCTAAGGTATGGTGACTATTTATCTAGAGTTATATTTCACTTTAGAGACAATTCTCAAGTAGTTTTCAAGTTTCCAAAATATGATCAGAACCCCAATTCTTCCTTAAACTCATGGATTCTTGCATTCAATGGTTTCAATCGAATTTTTATGACTATGTTATTGTTTAATTGTTAATATCAAGTGAAAAGCTCCATGAATCCATGATCTGTCTAATTCCATAATTTTGGATTGTAAATTCAATTTGATAATTGTGATTGTCTATGGATTGAATTGTATGTAGATTGCTTTATAACATTGATCCTTGTTGTTATCTATCTATCTATCTATCTACCTATCTATCTATCTATCTATCTATCTCTCTCTCTCTCTCTCTCTCTATATATATATATATATATATATGATGAAATGTGAATGTAAGGATCAGTTGGTGATCTTGGCCTTATGGGCATGATGATGGGTAAGTTCTGCTGTTATGATTAGAAGTTTATTAATTGTAAATTGTGATATTTGAGAATGGTGAGTTGATTCGATTGCTTCGTATAGTAGGTTTGCTTTGTATGGTTTGATCCACTTCTAGTTGAGGTGCTTACTTAGTGTTCTTATTATGATTGTGATGCTGACGGCTTTATAAGGTGAATTGAAAGTTTGTTATATTGGTATGCAGAAGATAGGCATATTTTGAAGTTGCTATATGATGTTAAGATGAACTTGTATAAAGCTATGTGATATTGTGATTGAAAGGATGTTCCTCTAAATGTTGGTATGTGATGATGATAGACTATGAACAATCTATATATGTTTATATTGTGTCTTGTCTAGGTAGACCTAGTTTTACTTGATACATGAATGATAAATAAGGTATTCTAGAGTATGTCTTCAGCCGTTAGACCTAAGAATGGTGCCTCTTCCTAATGTGTCTAGAACCCTTAGTGAATGTGAAAACCTTGAATATGAAAAGAAGGTTTATAATGAATTGAATCGGATAGACCTAGCTTGGTACCCGTTTCATGGAACCTTGATCGGTAGACCCTTGCGGATCCTTTCTTTGTAGTGGTATTATGAGTTGGTAGGATTAGGGATAAAACCTTCTCTAATACTTTTATGTGAATGAACTTACTCTATGAGAACCAAGGCAAAGCACCGAGTGATATGCTTAAGGTAGTAGCTCTACTTGAAGTATGAGACTTGAGTACAAAGAAACGTTTTGATATTTCTCTAACCATGTGACTACATGGGATGTATCCCAGTTCGAACCTTGGAAACTAAAACACCTTCTACATGGGATTCTATACCTAGCTAGTATAGCCTATATCGGTTAATGCATATTCTCATCATGTGAGATGTACACTTTAGCTATTGTAGAGGTTCTACAACGTGTAGGTAGTAGAATTGGATGATATATACATATGGCACGAGTAGGATTTGAAGGTACTAGAGTGGGTTTCCTAGGTCTTCCAAGACCGTTATGTTAAGTACCTTAAATGTATGAATGTCTCCTTTAGTACCTCTAGTAATTATTGTTGACTTGTTGGGTTGTGTTTGAAAGGAAATATCCTTACTTAGGGTAGTCTTAAGGATCATGTTGGTGTGTATGAAGGGGTTGTATGGGCGGCCGCTCATGTCTTACTTAGGTGGGTATTAGGATAACCTTATGTAAACGGTCTAAGTGGTTAAATGGGTTAATTAATGCATATGGTCATATCTTGTGAATTATGGGAGTATTATCTTCTGTGTTGATGATTTACTTGTATGATGTCTTTTATACTTGGTTTGTAAGACTTTATCAAAATAGCATGAAAAGAATATTTTAACTAAAATGTCCATTTTCACATGATTTCTTGCATGGTCATCATACTTAGTGGTTAATTATACTAGTTCCATGTTTTCCTTTATTTCTACAAAGTGTAGGTGTGGGAAAGTGAGGTGATCTCTAGAAGTTGAAGCTTGGGACTTAGATATTCTCTCAAGATCTGGGTTTGTCCTCATATGCCAAGGACAACGCTTCTTATTCTAATTTCTTTTCCATTTAGACATTTGTATATGACATTGTACTTTTCTTAAATGTTAAGGGTCGTGTCCCTTCTTTGATATTCTTAATGTTTTGGGTTTATGTTGGAAAATATGAGACTAGTGATTACGTTGGTATAAAGACTTCTTTGAAAATTGTTGCCTCATATGCCTTATGATTTCCTTAAAAAAGGTTTTAATTTCAATACTATTTTATGACAATGCGATGAATGAATTCTAAGGCCTTCTATAATACCTCCGAGAGGTCGAGTACGCCGTGTTACGACAAGGGGGTACTCCCTAGTCGTAATAGTATTAAGGATAAATTATCCTATGAGGATAATCTAGTTCAAATTGTGGATTTCCAGGATCGCAGGTTAAGAACCAAGGAAGTACTATCAGTGTTGTGAATCAAGTCAACTTTGTACGAGCGTGTTTGTTAGGTTATTTTTCCGAGCAACATATTAGGGAGTTTTATTGGGGTTCAGGACCAATTATCAATTGGTCAAATAGTATTATGGGTTAGACAAAAGAGTTATGCGTATTTTGACGAAACCGTATGTTCCTCTCATTTTATTTGTAGATTCTTAACTTCTCATCCCATTCTTATATCTATCTCTAGTTACATGATATTTCAGTATTTCTCCTTGTAATTCAAGTATTCATATTGTAATTTGGTTATCTTATTATTTAATATTTGGATACTTGTGTTCAGAATTCATGTTTGTTTTATTTGTGCTTTCATCCAGAGGTCTCTCAAATAGAGAACCATAGAGTGCTCCAAGATTTTGTTGATGATTCAATACGACAAATAATGGATTCTATCCGTAAATATCTCACAGAATTCCGTTCGATGTTGCTGGAGGTTTAGGAGAAAATCCTACATCCACTGTACCCCAAAATATAGTTACAAATGCAAAATTATGGCAGTTCCGAGGCAATTATCCGGAGGCTTTGATAGTACAAGGAGAGCATTATTTCGATTTGCATAAAATTAATGAAGATACGAAGATTAATGTGATGTCGTTCGACCTTGATGGTGAATCATTGAAGTGGTATCAATGGATATTTAGGAATAATCAACTAACTGATTCGCCGGATTTTGCTAATAAGTTGATAATTCGATTTAAACAAAAAAGATTTGACTCCGCGGGAGGGAGATTCGCTAATGTTTAACAGGTAACATATGTGATGTAGTACAAAAATTGTTGTGAGGATAGCCTCGGTGAGTTATGTCTACTATTTCCCAGTCACACATATGTTAATCCACAATTGAGAAGGATAACCAATTCACTTTTATTGCAATATAACGGTGAACAATCAGAATTCAAAAGCAATACGAATGCGCACAAAGTGTTTGGTGAATGGTTAGATAGGCACAAAGATGCAAATTCTCACTGTACATCCAGTAAACCTATTGCATTTGTCATTTCTGGTAAGTTCTTTTTCCAAAATTGAAAATAGTTATGGTGATGATGTTGAAAATGAAGACAAGAATGATTAAGAGGAAATAGTAATTGTTGGTAAATTTTTGTAGTATGAGTTATTAGAATGCAGAGAAGTCAAGAAGAGTATTGGTAGAAGAACAATTTTATTGATACTTCATATTACATTTATAAGACAGAATGGAAAACAGAAAGCAGTAAACCCACTACAAGCATATTCCTAACTCACTAACTTACTCCAAAATAATAGGAATAGATAGCTAACAATTAATTTTCTAAGTCTTATCTTAAATAAAGTAGTTTAAGTAAAAGCAATTGCAGTTGAAAAAACAAATTCCTAACACTCCTCCTTGCTTTGAAAAATGCAAACTCCAATTTTCTGTCTGAGAAGCTGAAACTTTGCTGACTGGTAAAGGCTTAGTGAATATATGAGCCAATTGTTCTTCGTTCTTGCAGTAGACAAGGGTTATATTTCAATCTTTTTCCACTTCTCGCAAGTAAAATAACTTGATTTTGAAGTGCTTAGTTCTTCCATGAAACAAAGGATTGTGAGATATAGCTATTGTTGTTTCATTGTAGACGAACACTTTGATGCTTCCAGTTGGTTCCATATGAAAATCTACCAGAATTTTTTTCAGCCACAATACTTGATTCTCTGCTGCTGTAGCTGGCACAAACTCAGCTTCGGCAGTAAATTGAGCTACAATATCTTGTTTCTTACAACTCCGTAAGAAAATTCCAAAACCAAGACTAAAACAATACCCTAAGTACTCTTTGCATCATCCTCAGAACTGCCCCAATCACTGTCGGAATGGACACAAAGCTTCACGGTTTGACTCTTCTAAAACTTGACTCCATAGGTGATTATTCCATTGATGTATCACACAACTCTTTTGGCTGGCTGCAAACTAGGACATTGCATGAATCTTGATAAAACACTTACATCATACAATACATCAGGTCTTTTTGTTTTAAGATACATTAAACACCCAATTAAACCTCTGAAGTATGTCTCATCCACCTTTTCGGCTACAACATCTTTACCTAATTTCTCCTTTTTGTTCATGGGAGTGCTAATCTATTTGCAATTTTCCATTTTGAATTTCTTGAGAATTTCTTTGCGTACTTTTTTGGCAAGCAAAAAACACATTTTTCCTTGTGTAATCTCCATTCCAAGGTTATATGTCATAAGTCCAAGATCATACATTTCAAAAGCTTGCATGATATCTTGCTTGAAATCATCAATTAGCTTTTCGCTGCTCCCTATTATCAGAAGGTCATCCACATAGAGAGAAACAACAAGAAACTCACTGCTATTACGTTTAAAATACATTGTGAATTTTGAAAGACTCTTTTCAAAATAGACCGAGCAAATAATCATTTATTCGACTATACTAAGCTTTTGCTGCCTGTTTTAATCCATATAGAGCTTTATGTAGTCGATAGACTTTATCTTCCTTTCCATCTATAACAAACCCTTCAGGTTTTCCAACAGAAATTTCTTCTTCAAGAATGCCATTAGGATATATTGATTTGACATCCTTCTGATGCACTTTCCAACCCCGTTGTGTAGAAACAGTTATAAGCAATCTTATTGTGTCAATCCTAGAAACACGAGCAAAAGTGTCAGAATAATGTACACAAAAAACTACGCATAACCTTTAACTACAAGACTTGCTTTATGCTTGTTGATTAATCCGTTAGCATTTAGCTTTTTTCAGAACACACACTTTACCCCAATTACTTTTCTGCCTTGAGGTTTTTCAACAAGATGCCACGTATCTTTTTTTGTTATCCTAAACATGTCCTCCGCCATTGCATTTCTCCACTTGGGGTCTTTGAAAGCATCTTTAGGTTTAGAAGGTTGACAAATCGCAATATTACATCTCTCCTATATATCATAGAGCAATTGAGTTCCCCGAACAGGTGGATCATCGTTCCTTTAATTTAATCACAAACTTGTTTTTTGGACGGAATTCCTTGAGTCATCCCAATCCCATTCTTCATTCTCCATGAAGTGGACATCTCTGATGATAACTATCTCCTCACCTTAAGGTTGGAAGATTTTTTATTGTTTTGAAACATTACTGTACCCAATAAAAATGCCCGAGGAAACCTTCTTATCTAGTTTATCCCATTGACCTAAGGTACATAGCTAAAACAAAGACGACAAAAAACATTATGAAAATTCAGTGGAGGTTTGTATGCATACCATGATTCAAAAGGAATTTGATCTTTCATAGCTTTTGAGGGAAGTAGATTTTGTCGGAACACAACTATATTTGTTGCCTCTACCCTAAACATCTTCGGCAATTTCTTTTCGTTCAACATACATCTTGCCAGCTCCATGATAAATCATCTTTCACTAACTTCATTTTGTTCTTGAGTATAAGGAGCGGTAAGTTGACGTTCAATCCCTGGTTCTTCACCAAATACATCAAACTGATCAGAAGTGAACTCCTTGCCATTGTAAGACTGTAAAATTTAAATTTTGCAGCAACTTCCATTTTCCAACTTCTCTTTCAACCTTCAAAAAATGCTTTTTACCTATTATTTGTACTTTAAAAAATAAATCCAGCATATTCGGGTCAGATCATCAATAAAAATGACATAATAAAGACTACCATTAAGTGAATGAATCCTTTGGGTCCTCCAATATCGGTGTGAATTACCAGCTGCAACTTTCTTGTTGCTCTCCAAGTTTCCCTTGGGAATGGTAGTCTACTTTGTTTTCCAAATTGACAAGCCCAAAGCTTTTTAGAAATAGCTCCAAGTTTAGAAAGGTTCTCGACTGTCACCAATTCTTGCATTTTAAGAAGTCCTTGATAATGATAGTGTCCGAGGCTCTTATGCCATAACTCGGAAGCATTATCTCTTGCCTAATACACCACTTGTTCTTCCTCTAATGGATTTAGTGAGAAACTTCTATCTCTCATTTTGACTTTAAACAAGTCATGTCCTGAGAAGCTTCCTTGTGCTATATCACGTTCATGGAAATGTAATACACCAGAGCGGTAAATCCTACCACGAAAGTCAACGAAGGCCGGCAGATAAAATTCATACCCCGCGTAAGCTGATGCAATATCTAGTATAAAATATTCATAACGGGCTCATTGCACATCAGCCAAGAACACATCTAGCACACTCTGGTATATGATAGACCCCTTATTTTCATATTTAAGGAAGGTATGCCTTTGAAGTAGATGGTACATTAGCGGTCTTAGGTGATTTATCATTTCCCCCAGGAGAGGTTCGAAAGTAGGGATATTCAAAGCACAGTGAGGCAAAGCGAGAGATCTTATCCATTTGTAGATGGAGCTTCGATAGCATCTACGAGTTCGTACCACCCCTGTTCACTTTAGCATGCAAGGAACACCTTCGGGAAGAATCAAAGTTTTTCTCCTCTGCAAAGCTATATATTCTTTATTCAAGATATTTAGCAGTCGATCGTTCATTCTCTATCTGCAACGGAAGGGATTTCTTAAGTCTTTCTCTCGTTTCGGAAGCACTCTCCTCATTCTTTTGTTAGGGAGACTGTTGCCCCCGTATAGCGACTCTCTGCTGCTTTTACTTAGTTGTTTGCTCCTACCTTTGTATCTGCTATGAGTGAATCTAGAATAGGTCTTTTGCCTCTATTTCGGCCAAGTACATGATCCCGATAGGGGGAGTATATGAGTATTTGGCTAGGAGCCTCTGCTGGATAGACTGAACGGAATCTCCCCTATCACTTCATCCAGTTGATACGGCTTCCTCAATTAAACTAGATTCCTCATCTTCTATTCCCCCCCAACAACTTCACTCCGGAGGAATCGCATATTCTTCAGAGAGAATATCAGACTCTTACTATTGAATTTCCATTGATATTGAAAAAGTAATAAGAATGAGAGGTGTTAAGCTTTTTATCATCCTGGCATCAAGCTATTTTTCCGCAGGACCTCCCCTACAGTATCGTCACTGCAGTAGAAAGAGCACTGAAAAAACCTACCAATTCTTGCCAGTCATAACAACCAGAACGGGTTAGCCTTCGTTTGCCGTTAAGGACAGGTTTTCTTGTTCATATGTCAAGGGCTGGTAAGGTTTTGCGCATTGTATCAAATTAAACCACATGCTCCACCGCTTGTGCATCGGCTAACTCTGTGCCAGCAGCCGCGATAATACAGAGGATGCAAAGGTTTTTCCGTACCAACTCCTTCTACCTATATCGCAGTTGAAGCACCTAAAGGAGAATTTGGTGTCTTTCTGGTGAGTAATGGAAGCAATCGTCCAACATCTCTGAGCTTTTTCCAAGAAGATATCATTTGGCCCTCTTCGAGAGAAAGATCTCAAACATCACAGAAAAAAGTCCTAACTAACAAGTCAAATGAAAGGAGCCCGCCTACCAGCTCCCCCCCCCAAAAAACTAACCCACGACACAGCGCCCATTCGCTTCGCGCACGGGAAGGCAACGAAGTTCAGTTCATGAGACCGCAACACAGAGGAGTGGAGCAGCCGCGACACTTCCTTACTGAATCTCGCATAAACATGTTCACTAATTACCTAGTAACTTTGAAAAAAGAATTTCCACTAGGGTAAAGTAAAATAAAGGGAAGGCAAATTGTTGTGTGAATGAATCATTATCTATACATAAGACAAGAGGCAGATCTTGTGCCACTCCACTTTGTCGTATGAAACTGGCATGCATCCTGGCTCCCGAGACCCTTTCATAGAATTCCAACAATTTCTCCCGCTCCTCAAAAGCCCACAGGAACGGAGTTGATGCAACTGGTTGTTTGCTGTTCAAGAAATCTTGTTTAGGCAGTTCATACCATCCATACATAGTGTTTTGATCTATGATTTCAATTCTTTCGTGTTTTAGGGGATCTCTAGAAAGCCCTTTTTATGAAATTTCTGAGAGGTCAAAAAATTCGATGAAATCGGTCGAGTGGTCTCAGTTGGGGATGGGATTGCACGTGTTTATGGATTGAACGAGATTCAATATGGGGAAATGGTTGAATTTTCCAGCGGTGTGAAAGGAATAGCCTTGAATCTTGAGAATGAGAATGTAGGGATTGTTGTCTTTGGTAGTGGTACTGCTATTAAAGAAGGAGATATTTTCAAGCGCACTGGACATGTTGGTTGCATTATTATTTTATCCTTGGACATGCATCCTGAACTTGTTGAATGTGAGGGTTATGATCTTAAATGTTTGGGGTCTCAAAGCAATTTAGAGGGAAAGGGTATAATTTTACATGTATGGGATCCTGGAATCCATAGGTTGTACGTGAAGTTAAACAATTTGAATAGTGGAATTTTGTTCCACTTCAAAAGTCAAGATGTTCTTGTGAATATAAAGCAACTTAAGAGACCAATTTGTGTATTAACTGTGCATCGGCAAGAATCCTTACTTGTTGGTGGTGAAATTTAAAAGTTAATGGTGCGACGCTGGATTTCTCAGAAAGTAGATCACCAAAAGTTTTTTGAAATCTTCGAACAAGAACATGAGCATGTTCTTTGTTAGTAGACGACAGAGAGATGTGGTAAATATATATGGGTTGAAGATTTCGATTGTAATGGTAAATAAAATGCAATATGTTTCGCATAGTTTTCCATCAAGAATTTCAAGGACTGAGCAATGCTTAGAATCTTACTTCATTGTTCTATCTACCATGTGCAAAACTTGAATCTGAAAAAGGTTATTGTTTTTATGAAATACCTTGTGATATATTTAATCTCTAGTGTTAATGCGTTTCGGTGGACCTATGTTACATTTCTATAGTCTCAGCTTGAAGTTGAGTATTCTAATGTTGATACAATGATGAACCACATTAACCAGTACATCAGTTTATTGACTAAAAACGAAATGGAAGCAATTTTATCATTGAAATTCCTGCCAGTCTGTATTGATGTAATTTCAATTACAGCATATGCAAATATTGATGAGAATTCCATTTTGATAATGCCTTAGTAAAATGGCTAAGTATATATTCCCTCCAAAGGATTGATCAGGAAGATAAAGAAGATGCAATGCTTGTTAAAACAACTATTATCGCATATCTATGTCTTAAAAAGTTTGTCGTAATGATACCAATATTGTTCTACCCGAACCTTGAGGACAAGACTCTTATTCACGATGGGATTATTGTGAATCAAATCGACTTTGTATGGGCTGATGTGTTAGGAATTGTGAATGAGAATGATTTATATGGAATTATTGCGCGGAATAACATATTATAGAATTTTATTTGGGATCGAGGACCAATTTTCAATTGGTATAATAGGACTATGGATTAGATAAAAGATGTATGCGTATTATGAAAAAACTGTATGTGCTCTCACTTTCTGTCAAGATTATTAACTTTTCATCCCCATGCTTATCTCTATCTCTATTAACTTCATATTTCAGTACTTCTCCTTGTAATTCAAGTATTTTTATTGTAATTTTGAAATCCTATTATATAATGTTTGGATATTTGTGTTGAGAATTCGAGTTCTTTTCAATCAGTCAAAGTCTTGTGGAGAAATTGTTTGTTGAGAAAGCTACTTGGAGACTGAGTAGGATATGAAGAAGAGTTACCACATCTCTTTGAGTCTGGAGAAATTGCAAATTAAGGTAATAATAATCTTCTTGGCATTTATTGTCGTTTAAATGTTATGTTACTTTGCATGTTGAGTGTTTGAGCTAGGTGTTAGATGCTAACACCCAAAGTCTACTTAGAGGAATCTCATTCGAGGACCGATGTTCCCACGGGGGAGATATTTTAGAACCTCGACATTTTAATGAACTAATAATAGTAAGAATTAAATTGGAAATAGCAAAATCTGACATTTTGCAAGTTAGACATAAGTTATGAGTTGTGGGTCAAGTTAAAAAGACAATAACTTTTGGTATAGGATGAGTTAGGCGAGACCCTTATTATTCCAATGAAAGGTCTTGGAAACCTCTTTACAAAGCCAACAAGTTTGCTAATTTTTGAGCTCATATCAGGGAGATGCTTGTTTGACATCAGGTTTTCCATTTAAGGAAAGTTATCTAAAAAACAAGGGGTATTTTGGTCTTTTTCTGACCCTATATGATTAAAACATATTTCTGTAATATTTAGGGGTCTAGACTGATTTTGTTAAGTTTCTACAAATCATATTTACACTGAGGGTTTTGAGATGAGTTTAAGAATAGAAGAAAAGGAGGGAAGTCAAGAAGTTCGTCAAGATTATTGAGTTTTGTTGTGGATTTTACCAAAACATCTATGAATTATTGAAGTCTAAACAAGAAATACTAATGAACTAATTGATTAATCTAAAGCAAAGGTCTAAGATCGGAAATGGTTGACATAGGTGAAAGATTTGGATGAGCTTTGAATTCGATGCGATGATCTTTAATCTTCTAAGAGAGATTTGTCAATAGCCACATAAAGATGCCGTGTACTCAACAAAAATAAGAGCAAGTGCAGAATCAGTACACAACAACAATGTACAGGTAGGATCACACGGCTATCCTACTCGTGCAACATACGTAAACAAAACAATATCATAATCGCATGCATAATATATCAGCATCTACAATACATTGTATTAACATGATCATCAAATACAATTACCACACACCATCTGTTCTCTCATGGAACCCAAACCAAAACAGCTAGCTTCTGGAACATGTGAATCCGGTGACATAGTTGTGCGATAACGTGGCAATATGATCCAATAATTTTGTGGGAACGTGGAAACCTGATCAACATTAGCTTTCCGGGATGTGGTAATATGATCCCCAATTCACGCACCATAATCACAATCACTATTACATCATCAGGATCGTAGTCATGATTTTATCACATTGACAATTCATGTATCTCATTTACAAGAAGTGTGATCGATATATCAACATTCATACATATAAAAGTATCATTATGGATACCGAATTGACAGACATCACATAATCATTGAATCAAAACTATCACCTACCTAGAAACAAACTTGAATCCATAAGAACTTGATTCATCCCTTTGCGGATTCGTTATGCTTGGTCTTGGTGTACAAACAATTAACAACATAAAGGAATCAATAATCAATCCCTAATTAACCTAATTAATAACAATTCTAACAAACTCGAGATCGTTGAATGATCCCAAATGTCAAAATTGGAGTTGTTTTCACCGTAGATTACTGATAAAAACCCTCCCCTATCATTATTGTACCATTCTATTACGTTCTACGGATCAAAAAATGCATCCGGGTAGTAAAAATCTTATCTTTGGCTTCAAGAATGGTAGAAAGCGAGTTCGATTCACTTTGGAATAGTTCCTTAGGTTTAAAAGTGCAAAAGTGCAAAATAAGGTCATTTATTATTCTTTTTAACGACTCAATTCGGCCTTGTCCCGCTATAATGACACTCATCTTGTTGTATCAGTGGTGGAACAACGGCCTAAAGTCCAGCTACAATGACAATTTCGAAACAATGAGCTCCCCTCTTTCATCTACAATTTTTAAGTCCCCTCTTGTCCACCACAACGGTCACTATGTCTCTATTGAGGCCTCTCTACAACGTCCATTGTCCCTCTACAGCGTTCCAGAGTGAGACAGAGGGCTCCTTAGACGAATTTCAATTTCCCCTTTTTACCACACAATCTTAACCCACTACACGTAATATCTTTTAAGCTAAGACTAATTCCTGGAGATTTATCAATCAAATTTAATTCCTTACTATCGTATTGGTTTGTTAACAAGTTATCTAATTATCCGTGCAATCAAGAAAATAAAAGAATTACTAATTTTCTAAGATATTTCCCTACACCTCAACTACTATGATTTCTTCCAAATCTTAACAAGGTCAGAAAAAATCAAATATTATAAAAAAGTTTTTCCGGCCCCAACTTCCCCTCTTTGGTATTTCTATGGCGACAGAACCCGCTTATTATAATATATATATAATATATATATATATACACATATATAGTGATTGGGTCGATTTGAAAATCTCGCTCATGAAGTGTAAGATGAGATTTGGGACGAAAGGAAAACTTAGTCACCGATACGAGGCCTGTATCAAATTTTGATACGTATTGGTAATGTTTCTTATGAACATGATTTGGAAATGGTGCATCCGGTGTTCCGTGTCTCTATACTTAAGAAGTGTCTTTGACATCCGATATCCATATTTCAACTAGAAGGCTTGGTAGTTGATGAAAGTCTCCTTTATGAAGAAGTTTCGGTCGAGATCCTAGACCGGAAAGTTAAAATATTGATAAAGAAGGAAGTTGCTTCGTGAAGTTATTGTGGAGAAACCACTTAGTTGAGGATGCTACTTGGGAGGCCGAGGATAATATGAAGTCAAGATATCCTCATATCTTTCCTTCTACTCTAGCTTGAGGTAATGAGTTTCCACTTTTCTTGCTTTACGATTTGATGTCATGTGTGTTTTAGATGTCCCCATAATTTCCTTATGTAATGCATGTTCATGAAAACTTGTGTTTTGATTTTGATTGTTGATTTTCTTCATGTTGTACTGCGTTGAGTATGAGTTGCATATAGACATCATGAGATGAATTGATGAACATGTTTTAGATATGCTTTTTCATATTGAATTGCATATGAGCTCCATTTGATTGTGTTGATCATTCTTTTAAATTTGGAGAAGGTAGTTCCTCATTGAATATATGAAATATGAAATTCTTATGCATATTGGATTGTTAGATGTAGTTTATACTCCTTTGTGATGCATTTAGCTTGTTTACCTTGGAGATGAAGTTTCCTCATTAGTGGTCTGCATTTTTAGGTGTTGCGTGCATGATGGGGTTCTAGTCAAGAGTCATTTCCTCTAAGAGGCATCTAGAACATTATTCGAGGAAGAATGATCCCAATGGGAGATAATTTAACACCCCATATTAAAAATAGAGGATAACATGTTAGAACATCAAGGTGGCACCCCACAAGGACCAATCATATGCCTATGAAGAGGCCCCAAGAAAACAACCTGAGGCAATGAACAGTGACCAGGACCCATGCGCCGTGTATGGGTCCATAACTTGTAGTTAGGGTACGTACATGTCCCAAGCAGGGTCTCATGTGTGGATTTTGGGATAATTAAGTTGACGACTTCAGGGTCTTTTCTAGGCTTAATCAAATTGAAGTGTTGTTATTTTTTCTAAGTTTAGGACACATACTTGAGTATTTTTAACCCCAAAACCCCTAAATTTAGTCTTTCTCTCAAAATCTCAAAAAAATAATCCAAAACTCCTCTAAACAATTCTCTCTCTAGATGTTGGAAGAAGAAGGAAGAAATTGAAGTTAGGACAAGTTTAAGTATCAAATTTTCAAGCTTGTGAGGGATTTGTAATCAAGGTATAATGGATTTTCATCCATGGAATCCTTCCTACCATGGATTACCTTAGAATTTCCATAATATAGTTTCTTAAGCTTGAATAGATATAATTACATGTTTTTAGAATGATTTTGCATGTACCCATGCCTTTTCCATTATTCTAATAAAAACTAATATAGTTGGGTTGATTTCATGAAGGTAAATTTTGTGGGTTTAGATATATCCTTACATGATTGATGAATTATGCTTAGAATTGCTTGGGAACAGAGATTAAATAATGATAATGACACCTAGGGCTTTGAGAGTAAATCTTATGATATGAATTGTTGGTAATTTATGTTAATGTTGAGGAATGGATAGTTCCCACATGAATTGACTAAGTATGAATGCATGAATGTGAAGGGCTTTCACACATGAATGATTTTAGGTTGAATGAATAGATCACCTAAATAAAATCTACACTACAAGATTATGTAAATGATGAGACTAAAAGAAATTACCCTTTACAATTGATTAAGAGGTGAGTCCCCATGTCTTTATTATAATGAATGGACATGGAGGAAAGTAACCATGATCCTTACGAAATGGTGTGAAGGTGAGTACCCGCATAATATGAAATGGTGTGGAGGCGACTACGTACATCATATGATGAGATTGTGGAGGCGAGTATCCATGATCTAAAAGTATGTAAGGCATAGGAAAATACCCATTAGCTTGTGTAAGTTAGGCAAAAAGACTAATCCCCATGTCTTTAATTAGTAAGTATGAATAATGATAACTATGATATAAATAATGAATAACTTGGCTTGTTGCTAGAAATACCTTCCATGAGGTAGGCTTGACTAGAGGCGGATTACTTGACTAACGATGAGTAAGGTTGCTTCAGAAATATTCTTTTCTTATTTTGATGGTGATTTATGTGAATTGATTATGTTTGTGATTTTATTGAATAACCATTATATTTATGTTGTTTATTATAGTTATAATATTAGCAGATGATTGTACTAACGTACATTTTTGCCTATATTCTTATAAAATGTATTGTTCGGCGACATAAATTCTCATATTTGTGGCTAGCCTCTTTGTTGATAAGGGAAGTGAATATTTCGTGAGTCCTCATTCTATTTAAGGATGTGATCACCACTTTCTTTTAAGTTCGTTCATTTTATGTGTTGCATTATTGTATGGGTTGTGTCACAAGACTTTACTCATTATTTTTACAGGGGCTTAGAGAGTTGTATTAGACTTCCGCATCGTTTTACAAAGAATTTGACTATATTGAAATGTTTTAGATTTCCAATCATATATATTACTTTATGTTATGACATGCTAAGTTGATTTTATGAGGCCTCTCAGGGTCTTGTACGTCTTGTGACATTTATGGAGTACCCCTAGGTCGTGGCAGAAACATTGGCAACCGTGCTAATAAATTTTGAAGAATACCTTAGGAATTAATATGTGGAGACTATGAATACACTGAAGGTCATGGGGTCACTTTGTTATGCTCCAAATAAATTAGACGTGGATTTGAAAAGAAGGCCAGCTCCTCCAGCAAAATTGTTGTCAATGTCTTGACAAGGTACAATAAGGCAATACAATGGACTATTCCTGATATCATTGGGACACCTACTTGTATTTGTACTTATAAAATTTAACTAGATTCAAGAGGTGGTCATAAAGGAAATAATAAAGTGATTGGATGCAGGGTGGTGTACCCCATTTTTTTATGGTCATTGGGTTAGTCCAGTGCATTGTCTTCCAAGAAGGGTGGTATGACAGTGGTAGCTGATACATAACATAATGAAAGACACAACTTCCAATGCAAGTATCGACGATCATACCATAGTGTACTAACCCAACCAAGGGTTGGGGTTGAGAATTAATAGAAAATTAAAATTATGTTCTATGTAGTCATAGCTAAAGAAATTATCATACAATAACATATTAAATTATAGGGACATCGCAGGCGTCAAATACAAAAGGGGGGTTTGTCACAATTAATAAGTAAAACCAATGAAATTAACAAGGAGTTCTAATTCAATGAGAGGGGGAACTCTTGGGATGTGATAGGAAAATAGGATAAACGAGATTATTGGGCACATGGTTTTGATAGAATATTCATAGGGTAAATGCGACTAGGCTATACTTTAATGGGGATAAGATCTCTCTCGAGCAATTTTCCCCAATTAAAATGTGTTCTTCTCGGACTCAACTTACAACATGAAGCACAACCTCCGCCTAATGCACTCACTTTGTCGAGCTGAGTGTGTGGTGTGAGACTAGAGTTCACTATCTCGAGTCGAACCTCATGTCGACCCACTCCCATCGGCCATCAATTTAGTCGGCTTTGTATCTCTCTCTCTCTCTAGAGAAAGCAAGAAACACATATGAGATTATATTTTAAACTACAACCTTATTAGATTAATCCATAACTAGTAAACAAAATCAGAATTAAACTATGAATAAATTATCAGCAAGCAAGAACAAACAACTAATTTAACCTATGTTCACAAAATCACACCCCAAGAATTGGGGTTTTAGCTAGACACGAATAAAAGATAGAAATTAATACTAAAAAAAGCTTGCATTCAAATGAGTATGAAGATTTATATCTTGTTACAGGACAAGAATGATGAATCCAAGAGACCCAAGTCCAAATATTTGGAGATGAAAGCCTTTTGTTCTTCCAGTTCTTCTCCAAAAATCCTCTGAAACTTAGAGCTCAAAAACTAATAAAATATGATATAATTTTGATACAAGTCTAATAATTCACGACAATAGTTTGATGATAATTTGTTTTATGATTATTGCAACATAGGATCAATTGTCACAATTAGTTGGATTGCCGATCAAGACGGCAATTTTCCCATTGGTAACTTCATCACCGTCTTGTGTTTAGTCCAAGCAGCTTCTTGTTCTGGGTCACTAGACGATAATTGTTACGACTCGAGGGTATACCCTAGAAGTTATGGTATCCTCGAATCTTAAGACGGCGTCGTCGACCTCTCGTAGGTCTTAGACAAGCCCTTAGACATCTTTCATTGCATTATCGTAAAAATAGCAGAATATTTTATACTTTTCAGAGCACATCATATGCTAGAACATTACGTCATATATATATAAAAAATATCATAATACATAAGTAGAGTCTAAGTCTCTTTAACATAACCTTGAAGAAGCCATCCTCTAAAGATCACCACACATGTGCAACATTCCTCAAGTCTCAAGTCGTACGCAAGTATAGAGTATTAAGGAATATAGACTACATACACTCACATTACATCATAGGAGACAAGAACTTATTCAACATTAAAATAGAAAACTCCTAGCATACTTTGATCACACATTCATGTAGGGTTTATATAGGCCAGGGTCATGCTATAAGAGTACTCATCAACATTATCCATCTTACACCACACCTAACCCTAACATGATCATCACATATATACATAACATCATCCACACACCTAAATCATGCAACTAGTGTGAGAGGCTACTCATATACTTCACATAACATCAATTCACTTGAAACATGATATTAGAATCAAGGGTAAATCGTTCAACTTCCTAAACATGGAATCATTATATTAATTCATCTTGCATCTAATTCCTTCAATTCTCTGATCATAATACCGAATAATGTACAAGAATTTAAACACCCCCACGATTAGTGGACCATATCAATCAACACAATTCAATATACATTCTAAGCTAATTAGAAGAAATAGGTCAAATTACCAAATCACCAAGCTAATGATCATCATTGATCATTCCTCCACAATTCATATTCAGTTGATATAGATATTAATAGCAACAAACAATTCAATACAATGTAATGACAATTCTATAAACATAAAATCAAGATCACAAGAACCACATTATAGGCCAATTTGAGAATTTAGGAGGATCATGGGTTCTTTATGAAATTGGATTGAAAGTCATAATTAAAACATCAATTAAACATAAATCCATCATTAGAATGACTTTGAAATCAATTTGATAATGAACCCATTGCTAGATTGAAAATTTGGATTTGACTTAGAATCAAATTTGGAGAATCTTTGAAAGGACTCCATAGATGAATGGTTATCTATGGATGAAGGATCATTATACCTTTTACATTATAAAGCCCACAAAAATATAAGAAGAAAGCTCCAAGAATCCACCTCCATAACTTGTTCTTGAGCTTGGTCTACAATGGAGGTTTTTGGAGAATTTGGAAGAGATGACAGTTTTGGGGTTTTGATTTTTCTTATCGGGTGTTGTGTTTTTGACTTGGGAAAGGGTTTAAAAAGGTCCTAAAAATAGTTAATAAACGTCCCCCTAAGTAACCAAAACACCTCCATACTTATTTGGACTTTTAGACATGTCAAACTCAACTTTCAGTTTTGCAATCTTCATCGGGGAAGAGGTCCGCGATGTGGAGTTGTTCCCACATCAGTTTTGGAAATAAATCTTGGACAGTGAAGTACACGAACAGGGCGCGATGTGCCTGTGTTTCACCAATTCACAAACCCAGCTTCCTTGGGAATTTTGCTTGGCCAAAGTACGGGGTCCGTTCGTGGACCCCTACGGCGATCCTTGGAGGGTCGAACCTGGAGTTTTGACCCTTAACATGATTATTAGGATACTAGGGTCAACTAAACTGCCATTCAACTCCAAACAACAAATAAAAAAAGGCAAACATACAAGGACTCGCTAGTATGTCTAAAGACCAACTTTCGAACGTCTTGGACGTTCTTGGACGCTTGACCTCCAAACTCCTCCAAACTTAACACACTACCTTTTAACACTATAATTAGTCATTTAAGAACTTAATAAAATAATAACCAACATGTTAGGATCTAATTCAACCTAGTTCATTTTGAGGGTATAGCAATAATGTACCACTTCACGTAACTGCTCGGCGATGCGCCGACTACTCCTGATTACCGGTGATTTGTTCCTTTAATTCAAGGCTCATCATACTTGAAAAAAAGGATATCTTCAAGAATATCGGCTCTTCGCCATTTTGACTCGACAATCCTCACGACTTCAATTTTTTTGTTCTTTTCAACATTTTTTCTCCCTTTTCCCAATTAGTATCCATTCTTTGCCTCAAACTAAAAATACATGAAATTCAAGGCTATTAATAATTAATTGAGACAAAACAAGCATTTAAGGAAACTATTCTATCAAAATATAGCCTTAAATGATCCTAATCTTTGTAGTCATCAACACCCCCAACTTACTCTTTTGCTTGTCCTCGAGAAAACTGAAGTTCAACATTTCATGAAGGATGTCACAAACAGTGCTACACATGATTCAATCATGCATGTACACAACAATACACAATTTACTTATGCAAGGATGGATTTTGTACCCAAAGATTCACGTTGTGACACACCATTACTAAAGATTCTTCAGCTCGCAATGCTTTCTTCAAATACAAGATCAAGCTCAACAAAAACATCAAATGCTCTCACAGAAATTATATTTCCAATATCACAAGGGGGGTTGGTGTTCTTAGGTAGCAAGGGAGATTATGTGTACCTGATGTTGAGGATTTGAGAAATCAGATTCAAGAAGAAGCCTATGGTTCTCTCTATTCTTTTTATCCGGGTGCCACCAAAATGTATCACGACCTTAGAGAGGTCTATTGGAGGGATGGTTTAAAAAGGAACATAGCAGAGTTTGTTGATAATTGTCCAATCCTCCAACACGTTAAAGCTGAGCATCTTAAACTGGGTGGTTTAACCCAAATCATGGATGTACCTACATGGAAGTGGGAAGCCATCACTATGAACTTTGTCGTTGGGTTGCCTCAAACGTGAAAGCAAAATTATTCTATATGGGTTATTGTGGACAGGTTGACCAAATCTGCCCATTTTATTCCTTTTAAGTCTACATATACTGCTGAAGATTATGCAAGAATCTACACTAATAATATTATGAGTCTTCATGGGATTCCTTTGTTTATCATTTCGGATAGAGGTGCCCAATTCACTTCTCGTTTTGAGAAGGCTTTTCAGAAGGGTTTAGGTACTCAAGTTAAACATAGTACCACTATTCATCCTCGGGCGGATGGTCAAGAGGAATGTACTATTCAGGCCCTTGAGGACATGCTAAGAGCCTGTGTCATTGATTACAAGGGAAGATGGGATGATCACTTACCTTTGATTGAGTTCTCTTACAACAATAGCTATCATTCGGGCATCTCCATGGCATCTTTTGATGCTCTTTATGGTAGAGGGTTTAGATCTCTGGTTGGATAGTTTGAGGTTGGTGAGTACTCAATCCGTGGTCCAGATATTATCTATGAGACTATAAAGAAGGTTTGAATCATAAGAGAGAGATTGAAGATAGCATATATTTGGCAAAAGTATTATGCCGACAATAGAAGAAGAGATCTTGAGTTTGAAATAAGTGATCATGTCTACTTGAAGATTTCACCTATGAAAGGGGTGATGAGTTTCAGTAGAAAGGGGAAGTTAAGTCCCGGTATGTTGGTCGTTATGAGGTTTTACAACAGGTTGGAAAGGTTGCCTATGAGTTGAAACTACCTAGTGAATTAACTTTGGTTCATCCAGTGTTTCATGTTTATATGCTCAAGAAATGCATCGGCGACCCGATATCCATTCAGCCTATAGAAGGTTTAGGAGTTGATGAGAACCTCTTCTATTAAGAGGTTTCGGTTGAGATCCTAGATCGCCAAGTCAAGAAGTTGAGAAACAAAGAGGTTGCCTCTGTAAAAGTTCTATGGAGGAACCATCTTTTTTAGGGTGCAACATGGGAGGCTGAAGCGGACATGAAGTCCCGCTACCCTAATCTATTTACTTGTTGAGGTTATACATTCTTAATAATAGAGAAAGTAATGCATAATCATGAAATTGACTTTTTTCTAAATAGGTGCATGTTTTGCTAAAAGATAGTACCAACTAGTGTTTAAAGAAAATGCCTTCATACTCTATTTTTGCGCTTATGTGAAATATGTATGCATGTGTCTTCTTGAGTTTTTTTGCTATTTTGTTGTTGTCTTTAGAATAATGATAGCATGGTAACTCTTTGATGCATTTTGAGCTTATGATAAGGTTGATAAGGAAAAATTCCTCACTATGTGTTATGATTATGTTGCTCTTATATGTTTTGCGTCATGAATTGAGTGCTATGTGTAATGTTATGGTATGTGTTATAAGGAGTCACTACAAGAAAAACAGTCTCTAAGGAAGGGAAATCTAGTCCCTAAAAGTTAAAATCGGGTCTCAAATGAGCTACTGCGACTAGAAAAAACTGGTCGCTCCTCGTCCTAGAAACTACCGTCGCTACTGGTAATTAAGGACGCGTTCAAAAATCTCGTCCCTAAATGGTTTTGAGACGAGCCAAAACTCTGGTCGGGAGACACTTTTAGCGACTATATATCTCGTCTCAAGTAGACCATTTATATCATGAAATTCATGTCGTTAAACCTCTTTTGGGACGGTAAACAATGTAGTCCTAATAGAGTTTTAGAGACGAGTGACAGCTCGTCATAAAATAGCATCTGAGACCATCAAAAATCTGTTCCTAGAACAGCTATAATGACCTTAACAAACTGGTCCTAGAGAAGTTTTAAGGATGAAAAACAATCTGGTCCTAAACAACTTTAAAGACGAGAATTAATCTAGTCCTAGCTTATACATTAGAGACAGCATCAAGTTTGGTCCTAGAAAGCAGCAAGTTTGATCCTTGAATCATTAATATCACAAGAACTAAATTCATCAACAAATACCAAAATGATTACTACTAAAAATATGGAAACAAAAATATCATATAGCTAGTGAAAAGGGGAATATAATAAGAGTGTGATTGATTATCTCATGATATTTGCATTGTTTAACAAAAAATATTGATAACATCAAAAGTTTTGCAAAACGTTCATAGCAAACATTCTAAACTTGCATCTCCACTAAAGAATGAACAAAACTCTAGCAGAAAACTTTAAAACTTCAGTCTTTGTCAAGTGATATCAAAAAAGATCAACAAAACCTGCAAAAAAAAGAAAAATCTATTAGAAAACTTTGAGAAACATTAGACAAGAATCCAACATCTATTTTGAAGAACCACAACTAAATAAAATTAAGTAGATAATAGAAACAAATTGAATGAATTAACATAGAAGACGAGCTAGATTAACATCTCGGCAGAAAATGTTAAACATAGTAGCTAGCAGCAATATTGTTGCAGCATAGTAGGAAATTTCAAAACAAAATTTATGTCGGCAGAAACTTTTAAAACAGAGTAGCTGGCAGCGCTATATTGTTGCAGCATAGAAGAAAATTTCAAAACAAAATTTATGTCGGCAGAAACTTTTAAAACAGAGTAGGTGGCAGCGCTATATCGTCACCTCACTTCAACTCATCTCCTCCTCTAACTGACCTTGTTTAAATACATTAAGAGTTCAAATGTAACTCCAACTAATGTTTTCAACACTCTACATTGGAACTACTAGCTCTAATCATAGGATTGAAAATGGCGGCTCGATGGAATATCTTCAATCTACAGGTGGACTAACTGAATAACATAAAAGACAAGCATCAAGTCTAAAACAGAGCAGTTGGCAGCAATCTTGCAGCAGAGAACCATCAATCTCTATTGTTACAGCTTATCTAACTTATAATATAATCATCAAGTCTAAAAGAACATAGAACATTGAGAACTTTCTCATTTTCAGAATTTTCCAAAAGAAATTGATCTATTTTTCTCATGTTTCACCTTTACTGTCAGTTTGATTGGTACAGAAATTAACAATTTGTGTATCCTCACCTGTGTAACCAATATCCTCAACATGTGTAACCAATATCCTCAACTTCATAGTTTCTAGACAAGAATGTGTCAAAAAAGCATTTACTTGAGAGTGAGACTTAGAAGACCTAGTAGAGTTGGAAATCATAAAGAAATAAACATACTACTAAAAGCACCATTTCCCAAGTTATTCTTAGCATGTGATTATTTCACCTAATTCACTCTCCAAAGCACAAAGCAGATAAAAAATGTAACTGCAAACACTAATTATAGTGTTAACATCACACAAACAGGAAACCATCTCAGACCAGACAAAGTAAGATTCACATATGCATTTAAAGGTTGCTAACAACAAATCAAAAGCTGTCCAAATATTTCATCAATCAGATCAGACAAGATTCATTTTTAATATTGTATCTTATTCTATTTCACAATTAACACAACAGAAAACAAGTTGAGTATATTGTTACTAACATGGTTGGCTGAAAAGGTAGTTGTCATTCAGTTGAAAAGGATGATGTTTCAGCTTGTACATGTGATTGATGACCCTTAAAGAGTTCTTTCATTTTCAGTACTTCTTTCATTGCATCTTCTAAGGTAGACACAAGATTGTTCAAGGATTTGTTTTCCTCAGTCAAGCATCTGTTCTCTTCATTCAAGGATTTGATATCCTCTCGAGTTGATCGTAATGCAGATAACAATTCTGCTTTTGAGGAAGTTCCACCTTTCAAGTCTTTTGCCTTTACTCCACCCCAAATCCAAATACGTGGCTACGAGTTTGAGGTCCACAACATTTTTCAACAATATCTATGGCAGGTAAAGATGGATCTGCTTGAACAATTTTTTTGAGTTGAGCCTAAAAAATATATCAAAGAACATTTTCTATTATAACTCATTACAGTTTTAAGTAATTAACATATTTAATTTACAAAACGCACATGTTTTTCAATTGCTTCAGGTTCAACAAGCTTGTTATCTTTCTTACGAGTCTCAAAGAAAATAGTTGCCAAATCTGGTGGATTTCCATCTTTCCCCCTTCACATCAAAGTCAAACATGTCAAGTAACACACACCTCATAAATATTTCATTTAGAAATGTAATTTTATCATAATACCTTTTGATAAATAATCTCTCGAATGGGCTTGCTACCAATACGATGAAACATCTTTAGCTTTGCTCGATTTGCTGCATTCCTAGTGCTTCTTGCCTATATTTGTTCACAGTAAGCTTCTAGTGTAAGTACTTAAAAATCACAAAAAAGTTGTCTTTAGAAAGCCTCTGTTGGCACATTTAACCATGCTAGAAACAGAAACGAAGCAGATTATTAGGTTTGTTTTCAGGTCTATTAGTTGAAAGATGGAAATTAAACTTTATAAAAGAGTAGAAAGCAAACTATTAACTCAATAGGTGTACCTGAAAACTTTCCGAAGCAAATTGTTCCTTTACTAACCATTCCCATTCTTTTTTATCTACTCCTCTTGGAACATTCTTAAGAGATTGTTGGATAGGCTTGTCCTTCACATATTTTGCATGCAAGTGTCCTCTCCATTTGTTCCATAACTCTTTCATCCATTCCAATATATGATCACGATGCTCATTCATATCAACACTCTCAAATTTGTGCTAGAACAAGTGAAACATGATTTGAGTTATTATTTTCAGAAAAAAAAGAGGTATCATAACATCAGGTGCATATTTGTTACCTCAACTGCTGCCCACATGTGATTCAATTTTTCTTGTTTAATATCATGCCACGATGATACCCCTAATGGACAAATATTACGATCACGCACAATTTTTCCCAAATGCCTCAAAAAAAGATTGCTATTTTTCCAACCGTTCGATTATTGTAAAAGGTGACTTTCAGCTTTTGTCCAATTTCAAGTGAAGCAACTTGTTTGCACATGTTGCTTCCTCGAACTCTTCTTACCTTTGTAGGATTAGATGACCCTACAACAACATAATTTTATAAAAACTATAGCAATAAAACTAGCTAATTAATACTTACTAACATATGAATTCAAAATATCATACCTTTTTCTGTTGTTTGAGAGTGGTTCATAACTTGATCAACAGATGGAGGTAATGAAACATTGGTTTGCATATTCTCTTTCTGAAGAATCAATTTTTTCATTTTTTGAATTTCTTGATTAGCAGATATGTTAGAATTCAATTTTGTGCATTTAGAAGGAGTTTGCATATGTCGATTATCAGAAACATCACTCTTGTTGAAAGATTCCACCACATGTTCATCACTTCCCAAAGAGGAGCTCAAAGATCTAGTTCTCTTCTTAAGTCCCTTTCCTGTAGCACCTAGACTCACTTAACATGATATAAAAGTTAATCAAATAAATTGAAACCATGGTATATTTGTAAAAAAATATATAACATTTTAAAGAAAATCTTACTTGTTTCAACTTCTTGTGTGTATTTCTTAACTTGATTAGTCATGGGAGATGCAATATCAATTTGCATATTCTCTTTCTCAAGAGCCATGGAGTTCTTATGCATCATTCGTATTCCTTGACTAGTGGACATGGTAAAGTTTTAAAGTCCTTGTCCATTCCCTGTAAAACCTAGAAAAAAATAATCACGCAACTAATAGTTTAGCACAGTTTGCTCCATATTAAAGGTAAAAGGTCAGATAATATCCCTTAAAGTGAAAAAATATAAAATATCTTACTTGTTTCAATTTCTTTGATGTACTTCTTAACTAGATCACTTGATTGAGGAAATAAATTACTATTAGATGGCAGACCTCCCTTCTCACCCAAAGATTTAAGGCCTCGTCCTCGACCCTTTCCAATAGCACCATGCGCAACAAACGTATATCTGATAGTACTCTTCATATTAGAACCAATCTCATTTTCAATCTTCAATGGTATCATCTTGAACCTGCAAAAAGAGACAACATTAAAAATTAAACTTGAAAAATGTCTAATTATGTAGTAATAAAAAAATTGTGTCATCATAACGTTGAATAATAAAATACTAATTCACAAAATATACTTAACCTCATTAGTTCTTTTTCTTTTCTTTTGGGAAGGACTTCCTAACTCTACAATATCATCATCCATTTGTTCAACAATATCAAAGGAATCACGAGGTTGAGTCTTTCTCACTACTTGCCAACCTTTGTTGGAATTATCATTAGCATATAACACTTGAGATGCTTGATTCGCTAAAATAAATGGCTCATTTGTTTTAAAAAATCTACTAGGATTAACACTCACAAAATCATACTCATCCTTTTTAACTCCTTTTATTTCATTATTCACATCGAACCAATTACATCGAAATAAAATAACTCTTGGATCCATGACAAATTGCAACTCAATCACATCTGTTAAAACTCCATAGTAATCAAGGTTCTCACTATCTTCATTATTCTCACCCAATACAACAACACCACAATTTTGAGTCCTTAAATTGTTATGATAATCTTGCGCATGAAACCTATATCCATTAACAACATAACCATTAGAACGCATTGAATATTTGGTGGGACCGCGTGAAAGTGAGAGTAGATCTTCCATGTTCAAACTATCATCTTGTTTATGCAATTGTGCGACCTATCAACAAGATAATACTTAATATTTTAGAATGATTATTACAATATAAAAATATCATTTTTTAATATTTATGTATTACTCACTCTATCTTTAAACCATTCAATAAATTGTCGGCTCCATTCTGCATCAGACAAGTGTCGAGCATTCTCATGGCTTTGAGCAAACTCTCTATAAAATTGAAGTAAACCATAAGTCTCATCTTAAAAGTAATTAACCTAAAAGAAATAAAAATAATGAGATTATATAAAAGAAATCTTTATAGTTGAGATAAGGTAAGACTTCATCACAGTTCTTCAATATGTATATATGCGCTTGTTCTAGTTCATCTGCCTCAAGCTCACATGGATTTTTAGCTCCAAGATTTTTTCCAGGTTGACTAAAAATAGATAAACCACCATTCAATTGTTTTAAACCACCATCATAATTTCGTTCAGGACGGTTAAATCTTGTGTCGACCTTATGCAAATACCTTGAACATAAAGTCATACATTCATTTGCAATGTAGCCCTCGGCAATGCAACCTTCTGGACATGCCCTATTACCAATGAGAGATTTCAAAAAATATAACCATCGCTCCACAGGATACATCCACCGATAATGAATCGGTCCAGCAATCTTAGCTTCAGTAGCTAAATGAACAGGTAAGTGCACCATGACATCAAAAAAAGAAGGAGGGAAAACTTTTTCCAACTTGCAAAGTGTTATGGGTATTTGTGCTTCAATTTGCTCCAAGTTTTCAATTCTCAACTCTTTCGATCCAAGCACACTAAAAAATATAGATAATTCAATAAGAGGTTCACATACTTCTTTGGACAACATACCACGAAGTGCAAGAGGGAGTAGATGCTGCAAGAGAACATGACAATCATGACTTTTTAATCCAGATATCTTATGATCTTTCAGGTTCACACATTGAGAAATATTAGATGAAAACCCATCAGGAACCTTTAGATTCTTTAAGAAAAGGCACAATTTGTGCTTATCTTTGGGAGACAATGTGTAGCATGCTTTTGGAACTTCAATTTTCTACCCTTTTGGATTGGTGCAATTCTGGCCTAATGTCCATCTCTTGTAAGTCTAATCGAGTATTAATTGTGTTCTTGGTCTTTCCTTTGACATTCATAATTGTCCCCATGATATTATCGCATATATTTTTTTCAATATGCATAACATCCAAATTATGTCGTAACAAGAGACACTTCCAATATGGAAGTTAAAAAAAGATACTTTTCTTGTTCCAATTATCCATTCGGTTTTCATGTGATATCTTCTTTCTTATCTTAGGATCCTTTGATAACTGCAACCCTTCAAGATCTTGCACTTGATTAAGTATCTCAACACCAGAACACATTTTTGGTGGAGGCCTTTTCTCCACTGTACCATCAAATGACCCCTTCTCACTTCCGCATTTGTGATTTTTAGAAAGATAACGCCGATGACCCATAAAACATTGCTTCTTACTCTTAGTTAATCGAATTGGGTAAGTGTCTTTATTACAACATGGGCATGCCAATTTTCCTTTTGTGCTCCATCCCGATAAATTTCCATAAGCTGGAAAGTCATTGATGGTCCACAATAAAGAAGCATGCAACCTGAAATTTTGCCTAGTTGATGCATCATAGGTCTCTATACCAACTTCCCACAACTCCTTCAATTCCTCTATTAAAGGCTGAAGATATGTATCAATTGCATCTGCTGGACCATTTGGACCCGGAATAAGCATTGACAAAATAAAGTTTTCTTGCTTCATACACAACCAAGGTGGTAAATTATAAGGGATAAGAACTACAGGCCAAATACTATGTGAGGTTTTTGAATGTCGGAATGGTTGAAATCCATCACTAGCAAGTCCAAGTCGAACATTTCGAGGCTCAACCGCAAATGAAGGATGAAGTTCATCAAATGATTTACATGCCATTGAATCAGCCGGATGCCTCATTATTCCATCATCCACTCTTTTATCCTTATGCCATGTCATCAGAGTAGATGTCTTGGTATACATAAACAATCTCTGAAGTCTAGGCTTTAATGGAAAATAGCGTAAACTCTTTGATGCTATCTTTTTACTTTTTTTATTCTTTGTTTCCCCACTATGCTTATTTGTTTTCCATATTGACGCACCACAAACTTTGCAAGAATCAAGTAAGCTATCCTCCTTCCAGTATAACATGCAATCATTAGTACAAGCATCAATTTTGTCGTATGAAAGACCAAGATCTTTAATTATCTTTTTTGCCTCATAATATGAATTTGGCAAATTGGCACCATCAGTCAATAACTCATCTTTCAACATTTTCAATAACATTGTAAATGATGCATTACTCCAACGACCAATACTTTTGATATGAAGCAATTTGATCAAAGTGGAAAGCTTTGAAGATTTTGAATTTTGGTATAATGGACACTCAAAATCCCTTAATAGGTCGTAAAACTTGTTAGCTTCAGCATTTGGTTCCTCTTCAAGAAAGTCTTCACAACCAGTCTGTGTAGCTCCTCCATCAAGATTAGGATATAAATCTCTCAATAGTTCTTCTACTTCATCTTCACTCTCATATTCTTCTAAAACATCATGTTGTTCACCATCATCATGTTTTGATTCTGATTCTGATAATGGCTCACCCAAACGTTCTCCATGGTGATACCAAAAAGTATAATTGCGAATTATTCCATGTACTAGAAATGTGTCTCAACTGTTTTACGAGTTCCTAAAGTTGTAT
>CM040625.1:50529120-50606128 GCA_022817965.1 Solanum lycopersicoides | reverse complement strand
TCTGAGGGAAGTAGCTAAAGACATAATGATCAAGTCTAACTCATGATTAATCTACCCTAGAATTAAGATCACATAATATACATTACAACATTAAATTTATAGGCTAGAAGAACCTTGACCAATTCATGCGAAGGACTCCTTTACTTTAATCATGGATGATTCATACCCAAACATCATCATAACATCAATAATAGTGAGTAGTTAAAGAAATCATAACCTAAACGAAATCATACTACAATTGCCATAAACTCGAGATTACATTGAATAGCATGCTTAAACAATAAATAGGATAATGGAGATCAATTCATAATACTCAGTGCATATTGGACCAACAATACATAATTCATCCTAAAATGATATCATGGCAGTAGATAACCCTCAATTATACAATAATTGAATTTCACAATACGCATGCTACATCAACATCACACAAATAGTACATTAAAGACTAGCTTTATTAAACTCTCCAAACCTACATGTTCATGGTCACTCATAAATAATTCACCATCAGTACACATACTAGGCAGTAGATATATGCAATTAAACGTAATAGAATCACAATTCAATCAATAACAAGTCACCAACACAATGCCCATGCAAGTGCTAAATCGAGTTTGGGAAGGGACATGGGTTCACAATGCAATAGGATTAAAATTCACATTAAAACCAATACATTATCATCAATTCATCATGATGAAGCCATTAAAAAAGTGTTTAGTAAGAACCCATGGCTACATTGAAGAAGGAGAATTTTGATCATGAAATCTCTTTTGAAAACTTTAAGATTAACTCTCTAGATGGAAGGATAACTAGAGATCAAGGATCACCATATATTTATCGAGAAAAAACCTCTAAAAATTGATGAAGAATCCATGGGAATCCAAGCACCAAAGTGTTCTTGAGCTTCACCAACAATGAAGGTTCTAGAGAGAATATTTTTTGAGGGAAAGTCTAATTTGTATGAATGGGATTGGGAATGGTTGTTCACCGTTTTTGATCACTTATATACACCAAAATCACCAAATTTAACCATGTAGTTTAGGTTAGCACGTGGGGTGAATTTTTCATTCACCCCTTTAATGAAACAGTGCACAGGCAGTAACTGAAGGCGCGCATTGACGGACACAACGGCGGGGCGTTGGTCCATTGATGAACCGTTCTATGCCTTCCGTCGTTTGGGTATGAGGCTCTTATGTGGCCAAGACTGCTCCAGGATAAGTTCCCATCGACGCCTCCCCATTGAGGTGGCGTCAGTCCACTGATGAGGCGTCGTTTGTCTCGTTGATTGACACTGCCAAGGCAGTGTCTCGATAGCCTTTGGGTCCTTCTTGTGGGCCCTTTTGTGCGGCACTTGGGAAGTCGTACCCGGGATTTTCCAAGATAAATTGAACATTAACAATTAAAGGACCATACACATCAATTTCACCAAAAACAATTACACGCAACACGTCTAAACATGCTAGGCCCCATCAAGACACACACATGCATGTCTCAAGGACTATCTTTCGAACGTATCGGACGTTCTTGGACGTTTAACCTGAAAAGTTCATGAAACTCCATGCACTTCTTATAAACAATATTATTTCTCAGTTAAGTACCTCATAAGCTCATAAAAAACTCAAAAACACATAAAAGCATTGAAGGCCCCTTTGGCGACTAGTCGTCAAACGTCTTGGTTGTCCCTTGACGTTTGACTATCAAATCACCTCAAACATTACACACTGCCTCAATACCATATTTTAAACTGTTGTAGGACCTTAGACTCTTAGGAAAAACATTTTACGCTCTAGAATCCCTAACTTACTTTGGGGGTCTTACAATATCCCCCACTTGGGAACATTCGTCCTTGAATAACACTTTAGAACACTTTAGTCACAACAAGGACTTCAATGAATCATAGAGAATCACACAATGTTCATCACATCATCACATAGAAGTCAATGCACCAAACATACAATAAACACAAACTTCAAACCTACTTAGCACTCAATGTACACAAGCAAGCCACACTTTCACTCACTTATGCTCATCACATCAAACACATAGGCACTTCCCAGGTTCATATGAGGAACATACTTCTCCTAATCATAAAATGATCATACAATTGAATTCATTAAGATCTCATCATGCAGCTTTCTTTAGATTATACTTAGGCATATTCAATCAACATTCAAGAACAATTAGGAAATCATACTTCAATGCACATAGACTTCAATAAAATAGATTAATAAAGGATTCTTATTAGTTAGGACTTATGCCATGAGGTCATACTCAACCATATCATGCTTAGTCATGCTTAAGGAGGAATGCCCTTCTCCTCAACACACATACATGTATCATGAGCTCACACCTAAGAAAAGCACAAGGTCAATTCCTTTTAAAATGAGAAAGTCTCAACTTTTAAACCAAGGCATGCTCATGTTTCTTTCCTAGTGAAGTCTAAATGGTAAGTCACACCAAGTATATCACAACAAATAGGAAGTCATTTCACATAATGTCAATTTCTAAAATAGTAATCGCCTTCACACTAAGCATCATTTGGGAAAAATAATACAAATCATTGGCACACACCAGACACTTAGCTAAACATGTTTTCACCTTTTAAGAGTGAGCCTACAATTATGATTTCAAAGTCATAAAAGTCACATAGTTTTGAAGAGACTCAACACTTTTCACTTTAAAGAGACTCAACTTTTTAATAACGAGGATAAACTTTACACATCACAAGTGACTAAAACCATGCTTCTTCTTATCTTATGAAGTCAATTGCACAACTAGCATGTAAAGATGCACCATCAACATGAGAATATATGTATTTAATCAAACATCCTTTTCAAGTACTTTAAATCTTCAAAATATCCTTAAGATAGTGTCAATTAAGACATACAAAACACGTAAAGGTCATGCAATTCATACTTTATGAAAAACTCTATGCATGAAAAAGCTTACCAAAAATTCATAAGATTCAAGCTCAAGCAAAAGTAGAAGGACAAGGTAGAAAATATCTACAACCTTACTACTCCATCACCATCCCCCACTTAGGGTAAACCCAATTAAGATCAACTTCACCCAATCTTCAAGAGGATCTTAGCCTTTCAAGCAACAAAGAGATTACAGTAACTTACCATAAGCGATTCGAAGGCATTCTAAACTTTATAACCTATGCAAATTATCCCAAACTTTCAAGTTAAGTCATACTATTCAACCATATAAGGTTTTCATACAATACAATAGACACGAAGGTTATGCAACATTACGGGAAATAATAGAGGACACTTAGCCTTAAAATTTCTTCTTTTTATTTGGACAGTACAGTAAGGTGACTTCTATGTCAATCCAACCCACATCATCACCCTACAAGGACAAGCATACTACCTTCACACCTAGGATCAATTCTATACAAAGGACTACAATCCATACTAGGCAACTTATCAAGGACCACACATACACAAAGGGAAACATTGAACATTGTTAAGCACATATTACTAGGGTAGCACACTTCCATAGGTAGTCTCTAAGTATTTAAAGATCAAATCATAATAATAGGATACCATCATGTAAAACCATAAAGTAACACATCATTCGAAAAGAAACTCATTATAACCATAATAACTTCTAACATGCTTTAATCATATCATTATATACATTTCTCAACATAACATGTAATTTCACATACTTCTCATACATAGCCATAAATGGCATCACATCATCAAAACATGCCAAAAGTCACCTTCACATATGCTCAATGAAACCATAAAAACAAGATAACATCAAAACTCACCTTTTCTCACTCAAGCATAAAGTACCATCTCATCCAAGCAATCACATCTAAAAGATGACCGGACAAGAAAACATAAGAAAGAGATCTTATAGAGTTAAGTTATATGGCACGATATGAGAATGATGAAAAAGGGAAACTCTATCGTCCTATAGCCTCCCATAGCATTTGATGTGTCGCGACTCACCACCAATGATACGAGACTCTACTAGACGTGGTAATATAAAACTTCTTGGACCCTAAATAACTTTTAAAACCTCATGTTCTGATACCACGTTTGTCACATGTGGGGGGCACCCCCTAGAAGTAACATGATGTACTTGACCTCTCGGAGTTCTTATACAAGCCTATAGTTATCATTCATCGCATTGTCCTTGTAAATTAAGCGTAAAATATAGAAATCTTCATAGCACATCATATTCTAGAAACATCACTTTATATATATACATATATATATATATGTATACATATATATACATATATATATATAATATAAGTCAAAATACATATTTAGACCTTAAGTCTGTTTGTCTTCCTAGACTCAACATCATAAGAGTACTTTAGGGACACGACCCTTACAACATAATACATAAGTATAATACTAAAGAACTTTACAGTAAACTAAACATTAGGACATCCTTTGACTTGAGGATTCCTTTCCTTGAGCTTGGGAATCACATATCAAGCTCCTCATTTATAGAGACATCCTTTATGAATCCATAACCTACACTTTGTATCAAAAGTAGAGAAGAATGGTGTTAGTACAAGAATGCACTAGGTATGACAACCATGCAAAAACATGCATTTAAAAGGGACTTTTTTTTTTTAAATCCATACATGATGCGTTTTGGTGAAATCTTTGTAAAACCTTGATACAATAAAATTTATATCATTCAAATACATCATATAGACATATTCAAAGGCCAAACATCATATAAATCACATATAGAATTTAAGGCACATTTGATGTCACTTTACAGTGAGCTCTTTTCATCTTACAGTGAACTATTTTCCTTTACAGTGAACTTCATTTCTTTTAACTCCTTAACCTCAAGGTAACCCTATAGTGATGCTTGTTGCAATGCAATCACCTTAGCTCCAAACAAAGCATACATACAATCTACATAAGCCAACACATACAATTATAGAAGCATAATACATCATAGACACATTTAAGTATAGGCTCTATTGGATTTACAGTAAGTTACATCCATTTGTATATCTATTCACTTCACTTCACATAAATCATTATCAGACCTTACTCATAACCCCAATCTAAGTCTACTAGTGCAATGCATATGTGAAGCCCCATAACCTCACACATACTTAGTAAACCTATCATGAGACCACAAGACTTAACACTCTATTTCATACACCAACAAGTAAGTGAAGACAACTTATTTCATGTCAAGCAAGAACTTCATCATATAGTCATTAAGACCACCATTATGCATATCATCACATCATGTATACAATAACACAATGTCATGCAAGAGAACCACAACATATGCACATAAATTAGACCACCTTCCTAGAACTCCCTTAGAGAGATACGTGTGAAATGTCTAGGTGGGTTCATTACTTCCACCTATCCTAAGTATCTTCTCTTAGGTTATCCTAGTTAGGGTCCTTAGTCATTTACTTCCATTATCCATTTTAATTTAGGGAAACTATAGCCTTAACCGATACTAAAATCATGGGTGCTAAACATGGAATTTGGTGTTGTAGAGCCTTACACCAATGGAAGGTTTTCTCACCGAGCAAAGGTAGAACATTAACATATATCCTACCATACTAAGTGAATTAACTTGCTAGATTCTATGTGGCAAGCATAGTTTATGGAACTAATATACATAACCCTCTACATGCTCATTAGCATTTGAGCCTCATCTCACGAGAAAACATGGGTGAACCTTCCTCAAAGGGAAGCCACCACCCCATGTGGAACCAGATGTGAATATTCCTCCAAGAGGAAGTCAACACTCTATAAGGAACAAATGGTGAATCTTCCTCCAAGGAAATCCAAAACCTCTCATTGTCAAGTTCACTCGGTGCTAAGCTAAGTTCCATTTATTAAAAGCCTTTATTAACATTACTTTATAAAACACAGGCTTAGGATATTTATTCTCATATGCTTATATTATATTCAAGAACCTATCTAGTTTTAGGGTACACTTTAGCACACGTTTGAAGGCCCCTCTATTGACTAGATCTTCATACATGTGTGTGTTTACTTATATGTGAGCAACCTTTCGCATAACACATAAATGTCACACATGTTCATATATCAATGCATAAGTCTATAGGTGTGACTATATGAGCAATCCTTTCATTAACACATTAAGACACTATGCATATTCATATTTCATCATCTCATATACTTAACATCATAGCATGTAAGTCATATTCATAACATGTTCATACAATCCTATGCATGTACTTTGAGGATCAATTCTTATTTCTGGTAGATTAAGTAGATTTTCTTCTTTCTCTTCTAATTTTTCTTCTAATTGCAATTTCTCTTTAAATTTATTTATTTCATCTGCTAATTTTCTTTTTTGTTCTTTTTCTTTTTGTTTTATTTCATACATTTCTCTTAACATTGCTAGTTCTTTTTCTAATTCTAAGATGAACTATCCTATAAGGTACACATGTGCAATGCATATACAAGGTCCCATACTAGTACACCTATCGATTAATCCTAGTGAATGATACATCACACACCAGCAGAGAATGGTTAGCATATCATAAGACTAATTTATTCAAGACTTACAAAATTCTTACAATAAGCTCTAGTCTTCATGAACCTATCTTAACTCTACTTCACATATAGCATTATAGGACCTCATCATAGGCAGCACATATTTATAAAGTTAACATAACTATTTACTTGTTCACAAAATTAGACATATAACCTAGATCATAGCTAGAATAGGAAACTAGGTATAGGCTTCACATAGGGTTCTTCATCACCAACACACATTAAAAGTATAATTGTCTTCAAGGCCATGTTCACATCACACACACACACACACATATATATATATATATATATATATATATATATATATATATATATATATATATATTGTCAATAAAGTAAACACTGACACCATAAGTGGAACATACCACACACTGCCATAAAAAGCTTCATCAACTATAATATAATAGAAAAGTAGAGAAGTAGAAGAGTAGAGCAATTCTTACCAATCCTTTCTCCATTGGTCATCATTGACCATTACTAATCTTTCATCAAAAAATAAAGTATAGGGAAGTAGCTAAAGTAAAATAATCATATACTAAGTCATGCATAATCTACTACAAGACAAAGCTACAAACTAGTACAACACATCACCAACATACTAGAAAGTACAAGAACATAGACCATTAACCAATTTCACTTGCATGGATCATCAATCATATTTCAACAATAATATCAATCTAGGGCAGTAACTAAAGACATAATGATCAACTCTAACTCGTGCTTTGTACCCTAGAATTAAGATCACATAATGTACATTACAACATTCAATTCATAGGCTAGAAGAACCTAGACCAATTAATTCCATGACTCCTTTACTTTAATCATGGATGATTCACACCCAAACATCATCAATAACATCAATATAAGGAAGTAGTTAAAGAAATCATAACCTAAACGAAATCCTACTACAATTTCCATAAACTCGAGATTACAGTGAATAGCATGCTTTAACAATCAATAGGAAAATAGAGATCAATTCTTTAATACTCAATGCATATTGGACCAAAAATAAATAATTCATCCTCACATGATATCATGGGCAGTAGCTAACCATCAGTTTGACATAATTAAATTTCACAATACGCATGCTAGCATCAAGATCACAAAATACTACATTGTAGACTAGCTTTATTCAACCCTTCAAACGTACATGTTCATGGTCACTTATAAATAATTCACCATAATACACATACTAGGCAGTAGATATACACAATTTAATGTAATAGGATCACAATTCAATCAATAATAAGTCACATTCACAATGCCCATGCAAGAGATAAATCGAGTTTGGGAAGGGACATGGGTTCACAATGCAATTGGATTAAAATTCACATTAAAACCAATACATTATCATCAATTCATCATGATTAAGCCATTAAAAACGTTTTTAGAAAGAACCCATGACTAGATTGAAGAAGGAGAAGTTTGATCATGAAATCTCTTTTCAAAACATTAAGATTAACTCTCTAGATGGAAGATAACTAGAGATGAAGGATAACCATACCTTTATATAGAAGAAACCTCTAAAACGATGAAGAATCCATGGAAATACAATCTCCAAGATGTTCTTGATCTTCACCATCAATGGTGGTTCTAGAGAGAATATTTTTTGAGGAAAAGTCTAATTTCTGTGAATGGGATTGGGAATAGGTTGTTCACGTTTTTGATCACTTATATACACCCAAAAATCACCAAATAAACCATGTAGGGTAAGGTTAGCGTGGGATAAATTTCCTATTCACCCCTTTAATGAAATAGTGCGCACATACAGTAATTGAAGGCCTGCATCGACGGACCCAATGACAGGGCATTTGTCCATAGACGGACCATCCTGTGCCTTCCGTCGTTTTGGTCTGAGTCTGTCATGTGGCCAAGCCTTCTCCAGGATAAGTTCCAATCGATGCCTTCCCATAGGCTGGGCATTATTCCACTGACGAGGCATCGTTTGGCTCATCGATTGACACTGCCAAGGCAGTGTCACAACATCTTTGGGTCCTTCTTGTGGACCTTTTTGTGTGGCCCATTAAAAGTCGTACCTGAGCGTTTTCAACGTAAATATAAACATTAATAAGTCAAGGACCTTCCACATCAGTTTCACCCAAAACAATTACACGCAACACGTCCAAACATGCTAGGCCTCATCAAGACACACACATGCATGTCTCAAGAACTATCTTTTGAACGTCTCGGATGATTGACCTCTAAAAATAATGAAACTCCAAATACTGCTTATAAAAAATCATTATTACTCTTTTAAGGACCTCATAAGATGATAAAACACTCAAAAACACATAAAAGCATCTAAGGCCCTTTTGGCGACTAGTCGTTGAACATCTTGGTCGTCCCTTGACATTTGACTTCCACATCACCTCAAACTTTACACACTACCTCAATACCATATTATAAACAATTTTATGACCTTATACCCTTCGGACAAACATGTTAGGCTCTAGACACCCTAACTTATTTTGGGGGTCTTAAAATGCATAACATTCTCGTCAAAGCCTCTACAAATCAACGATGTTCCATTGCATAAGCCATTTGAGGGGTCAAGTTTTCTCAGCAACATGATGGACATATTTTTTTTCAAAGCTAACCCATTGCGTAAAATTAAAAGAACTATCAAAGATTACGTAGTGTAATCATGTAATTATTTTCTTCTCTTTAGTGCTATGAAGTATAGCAATAAGATAACTGTAAAAGTTTGAATAGATTAGACAACATACCTACGTGTCGCAGTCCATTGGGCGTTAAGGTGTTTAGGTATAAATGCATTTAATATCTTTACTTAGGTTGATTCCATGTAGTCTTTCACGCTGCAGCCTAGTAAATATTAAGTTGCTTCAAATACTATAACTCGGGCACGTTGTTCTCCAGCACACACTACAAGTCGTAAGAAATATCTGTTTAGAAAGGGGAAGGGCGGGTTGTATTAGGTGTATTGTTGGAGCAAACATCTAGTTTGTAGCATATTGACCTTTTGCTTTTTATGCACGTGTGACATTCTCGTCAAAGACTCTACAAATAAACTAAGTCCCACTGCATAATCCATTTGAGGGGTCCAGTTTTCTCAGCACCATGATAGACACATTTTATTTCAAAACTAACCTAATATGTAAAATTAAAAGAATCATCAAATGTTATGTATGTGTAATCGTGTAATTCTTTTCTTCTCTTTTGTGCTATGAAGTACCACAATACGATAACTCTTAAAGTTAGTATGGATTACAAAATATATCTATGCAGCGGATTCTATTGGGCATTTAGATATTTAGGTATATATACAGTTCATATCTTTATTGAGGTTGATTCTATGTAGTCTTGCACACTGCAGACCAGGAAGAAATAATGTTGATAAAACATGTGAACTAATATATATATATATATATATATATATATATATATTTGTTTAAATAAATATAATTATCTCATCATATCAGTTATTAAACAAATAATAAAATTTAAACTAATAGTAATAATAAAGTTATTCTTTTATCTTTAGCATCAAAATGAAATTATCACAATTCTCTAAATTTTGGAAAAATATATTGAGATACAAGTATCTACATCACAAGAAAAATAGTTAACAAGATAAAATGAATTTCGACTATGTCATATGTTAACTTCATATATTGGAACATTACATACTAATTTATATGTTAAGCAAAATAACAGTTATTATATCATAAAAAATATATTATTTTCCTCAAGTACTCGAAGCTATGAAATAAACCCTCTTAGAATAGAACGACTTACTTCATCAGAATAGTGGTACCTCATACTCTGCTAAACTTTTAACTCACTCAACAACAATAACTCAGACAAAACATTTTAAAAGGCAAGAAGAAGAAGAAGAAGAAGAAGAAGAAGAAGAAGAAGAAGAAGAAGAAGAAGAAGAAGAAGAAGAAGAAGAATATTAAAATAAAATGTGATTGAAAAATTAGAGGAAGACCCTTTATTTATATCCAAAAAGGGTAGTATGAACACATGTTTTTTGTATCTTATCGTAAAAATCATGACCTTTCCGAGAAGTTACAACACTTTGGAAAAGTCAAAACTTTTTTAAAAAGTCATAACTCTTTGGGAAAGTCACAACTTATTGTAAAAGTCACAACTCTTTGAAAAAGTCAGAACTCATCGAAAAATCACAACACTTTGAAAAATCACATCTTATCGAAAAAGTGACAAGTCATCGATAAAGTCACATCTTATCGGAAATTTCACTACTCATCGATAATGTCACAACCTAAGTTAGGGGTATCATCGGAAATATATATATATTCTATGTGTATATATATATATATATATATATGTATGTATGTATGTATATATATATGTATGTATGTATGTATGTATATATATATATATGTATGTATGTATGTATGTATGTATAAACACATACATACACACACTGATGCTCGAATATATAATACATATTCTTTCTTTGGTTTGAGATAATTGATCAAACTATCCTCTTAAAAGATGTTATTGCTCTGAAATATCTTACTCATTTATAAATCAAAGTTTATCTTTTCTCAATGTAACCAAAATGACACATTTTGGACTACTCACTTCCCTTACACTTCAATAAAAATTATCTCCAAACAATACCAAAACTCTGCTTTACTTTCTCATAAAAATAGTTTAAAACAAATGTTTATTGTGATATGATAATTAATTACTTAGGAAGTCATATTGAATAAGAATTGGTGACATATCTAGATGCCATATTGTTCACACATTGATTGCATACTCCCATAGTAATCATGAATCATAGTTCTCTTCTCAATGTAAAATTATTGTTTTTGGAACCATTTGTGTCCCTTAAAATCTTCTCTAAAGATACTTTCGTATATAATTGCTCAAATCATGGTTAAAACTCTTTCTCAAAACTCATCTTTGCTTTCTCTAGAAATCTATTGAAGAAAAAAAATTTGCTTTAAAAGATTCTAAAAATTATAACTCAAAATAAGATTCATGCTAAAAAAATAGACATGAACAACTCAAGGATCTCAATGTATAATAATAAATATAAAAACTTATAATCAAGGATTTGGAACGCAGAATAAATAACGTAACTCATATAAAGACTTCTCAAAAGTAAGTGTATAATCCTCGATTAAACTATTACTGATTAAATTGAGATGTAGTTCATTAGGACGAACCAAGTCCATAAATATGATAGTCTTAGATACCTTAATGAGGAATTCTAAAGAAAAAATTTGGACAATGAACTCTAGCCTTGGTGTTTCTTGAAGTTCTTGAGTGTAGATTTGTTTTAGAATTAGAGGATTTTGGGATGTGGAAAAGATAAAATACCCCTCCTAAAATGTGAAAAGAAGCGAAAACATAAATAATTCTGAAATAATGTGCACCGTTACGCAACTGAATATTGCACGACTGACATCCCCTTTGCACACCAGTTTACGCTGACTACATAGTGCCCAGAAAATGGGTATAACTTTTAACACATAGCTTGTATTGATGAACAGTCAAAACTAGTTAAAAGAAGCCTTCATGCACTTTCATATGGTTGGTATTAAGACAAAAAACTCCTCATATATTAAAAGGAATGATTTATTGAAGTGTATACTAAAATGAACTGACACGAAAAAACATATTAATTAGAGAACCTCTCAACTCGACTTTTTGCTAATGGTTCATTATGACCTTAACTCAAATCCAAAGAACTTCTCATACTTAGTAATGGACCTTAATAAATATGAACAAGTAGTATATAACCAAACCCAAGTTGATACACTTACGACAACCAATTTGGACGGTAAGAGTAGAACTTTTTGGGTGTTACAATTTGCTTCCATGCTCCTTTAGCTAGAAATTTTACGACCCTATTTACTTCCTAAAGTTTTTCATTTCAAATGTCCTCTATTCAACCAAAACATGTTTCTGTTGGTTTTTGGTCATTCTCTACTACGATTCATTAAATATAACTAATTAATAATGCAGATTTGGTATTTGTACTATTTAATATAACCTACAAACCACCTAATCCACCTCTACCTAGGTTACCTAAGGTTGATCCATTTGTATTCAACATATAGTCATCATTTATCCCAAGCGACAAAGGAAATATCCCAAAGACAACAACATGTTTTGTAGAGTGTATAAGAATAATGATAAAGAGAGTGTATCAATAATACTTATATTAACAATGCATTTATTAGTTATTATTTAATTACTTATGCTTACATTATCTTAGTGCATTTTTTTGTTTGATGTATTGAAAATAGTGTCTGTTGCATTAAAAATTACTTATCAAGATACCCTAAACTTCTATGGTGGAAAGATGTAAAAAAAAATTGAGGTACAATTGAGTTTTTTATTATGTTAATGTGTACATTAAAACAATGGCATTGCTAATGTAACACCTCAAAACTTAACAGACCTAGAAAACATAATTTTCGTGAATCTTAGAAGGGTCCATGGACCGTGAAAGGAACCATGATTCGTCGACCTACTTGTGGTTCAAGCCCAACCAGAAGCGGTGGACCTCAAAGACCTCCACGGGATTTAGACCCCCACACGATCTGTGGTATGGCTTGTGGAACCGAGGAAGAACCACCATAGTTCAGGCATCAAACCACGTATCGGACTACCGGTTCTGGTCTCGATGATGGGTCATTGATGGGTACGTAGACCCATATCCCCATGTAAAGAACCATGGTGGTCTTCATGCTTCGTGATGTGTAGCATAGATAGGATTGCAACGAACCAGTAGACACTGACTATAACCCATGACCCAGTTGAAGGGTCGTGGTCTTTTTGACGGTCCGTCAATGGCTCCGTGGTCGTCCCTTACAAGCTTTTAATTCAGGTTCATTTTGGTCTTTTCCCCTATGCATTGGGCATCTAAACTATGTCATTTTGATTAGTGTAACCTTAATAATATTGTAAGGACCTACCCAAAACCTTTATTCACCTAAAATCATCAAAACTTAGAGCAAAAATAGAAGAAAGAGGCGCAAGTTTCCCAGGAACAGTCAGAAGGTTTTCTTAAAGTTTTAGCCCAAAAATAGAAGGATTTCTCTGTATATTTTGTCACCAGGTATGTGGGATTTCACTAGTGGGTTCCTTTCATCCAAAAGGTCCCTAGAATTCAGTCAGTTTCTTGTTTCTACATATCTTGTTTAGACCTAGGATTTGTAAAATCTTAGAGAAATATTATGATTTAAGTTGCTATAGTATCCATAATCTATATATTATGTTTTCTTGGAGATTTATTATGATTTCAGTTTCTATTGTATCCCTAATCTAAATATCATGTTTTCTTGAAAATATTACTTAATTCCCTATATGAAATTTTGAACACTAGATCGTGTAGATTGTCTTATTTCATGAATTACACCTGTCATGTTAGTTGAACAGATAATCATGCTCCAGATTTTTCATGTTTAGTATTAGTGTATAAATGTTGTATTGTCTGATTGGATGTCATTATTTTGACCTATTTAGTATTTCAGTTACATTTCAGTTATATACATTTACAGTTGAGAGTAGACTTAGCACCGAGTTTGACTATGGTTCAACAAATCCTCATATTCCTAGAAGTACGTACCCCAAAGGAGTATAGTCCCCTCTATTGGCATTAGATTTGTTGATCACGCAGATCAAGGCTTTATAACCCTAATAAGTTATATTGGATCGTCTCTATGGGACATATAAATTGGACTCCACGTTAAGCTCACATGGTTATATGTCGGTCAATAATATCTCATACCATCAGAATCTTAGAGCACTTGACCAACTTTTCCGTACTTAAGTATTCAGTTTATCATGTCATGTTCCTGATTAGTACTTTGTCATTGCATTCAGTTAAGCTTTTGATTTATCTTTTTTCTATAAACACTTTTGCTTAGTTTACGTTATTGCTCTGTATGCCTCGTTTAAGCTTACAAATGATTGTTCAGCTTAGTATCTATATCTTACATGTTTAGTCAATGTACTGATGCATATTATGCGCTACATACTTTCACGATGTAGGTTAAGTTACTCTGCATACAAATCGCGCTTAGATCAATTCTTTCTCCGCACTCAGCAACTTCAGTAATGAGTCCTCATATTCCGAGGACAACAGACATTCTTTTATGTTAGCGTTTCCTTTAATTTTTCAGATTTGTTAGATTTATTTGGTGAGCATATCCCAACAACTCAACTCAGTTAGAGTCTTTACAAATATAATAGTAGAATCAACTTGAAATTTTTAGTTTAATTTTTCACTGTCATTAAACTCTTAGTACGTTATACATTCCAAGCTAGTTCGGTATTCCCCATTTTCAAGTTATTTATTGTTTTAGATTTAGCATAGTATATGTCTTTATTGGTTATTTTAAGCATAGTTATGACATGCAAGACTCAGGGTTAGCTTGGGGTCAATCGTTATCCTAGGTCACATGTTAAGTCAAGGGGATAGCCACGACCTCTAATACATAGAAATCCATGATATTAGTAATGCACACCTTAATACAAATAGACTGTATAACTACATCAAGAATTAGTTATACATTTGTTGAAAAGAGTACCATACAAATTATTAGTAATCCAGAAGGCTAATACGCGCATTCTTTTTTCTAATACACTCAACCAAACGATCCCTAAGTATTTCACAAAATGAAGTGTGGAAAAGCTAAAATATCTATCATGCCCCGAGCCTACATCCTTTATGTGGCCGGCACTCAAGACCATTGCTGGCCTCGAGCGTACCCTTGGCCCGACTTAGTTACTCAGCGGAAGACTTAAACACAAGATATAAATCAAGAAATAACATAAAAGTAATACTTAGCAAAAATGGCAAATCAAGTCTTAGTCATTTACATGTGAAACTAAGAGACTGAAGAAACCGATATATTTGTCTATGAAGCCTCTAAAATAAAGAGGGATTTTGGGACAGGACCCCTAATCATCCTAACAGTTGAAATCTAAAGAAAACAATGATAAAATATGTCCTCTGGGATTAAAGAAGGCTCACCAACTGACTCAAAGCTTCTCACTGTATCAACGGTGCGCCAAATGTTTATTCTAGTTACATGCATCTTTATCATAAGATGATGAAGGCCATCTGGCATCATTAGATTGAATGTACAAGTATGGGAGTGTAAATGCTAAAACAACTTAATCTTGAAAATGAGTAAGAATGAAACACTTACCTTGGCTCTACTCAACTCATGGATACTCAACTCAATATAAAGTTGTAAAACACATGCGATATATATATACACATAAATCTTAAAAATCAACAGAAAACAATCTTAGTTCATTAAAGCTAAAGCAATAACAAACTTAATTTTCCTCATTTAAAGTAATATAACTTGTGTGGGAGATTCTCTAACTTACAACCATCACTATAAGCCTAATTTATGGTACAACGGTTTACCTCATACTATCAAGGACCATCCTATACATCGACATCGGTATAGGACCTTACTTAACTTTGTGGAACCACTAGCTTAATTTATGTGATCATCTAAAAAGTATGACCCATTAATACCCATTATGGCTACATATTTTATGGATACTTGAGTTATTATGAACTCGCATCCCCATATCGGTGCTCAGTTCTACTCCCAAAAATATACTTAGCATATGTGTTGTTAAAACAAATTTTTTCTCTGGGTTTAAATGATTGCGCAACACTTAACTTTTACAGCTCTATTTTAATCAATTCTCCCTTTTCTTGCTCAAAACTATTTTGGGAAATTTAAGTTTCCCCTTATTTTAATCGTAAAATTTTTATAAACTCTTATAGAATACTTAGTTCCCTTAAAACTTTTTTAGAATGAACTCAACATCTTTACTCCTTACTTATCTTGAAACTTGAGTCTTAAAACAACTCTGAAGGAACTATTCCCATATAACTTTTGAGAATTGAACTCAACTTTTTAGTCTTTACTTATCATGAAACTTAAGTATTAAAATCTAAGTTAAATGTTTCTAATGTTTCTTGAAAACTTTTAAGAGCTTTACTTTGACTCGCTTTTTAACTTCTAGACTTGAATCTTAGCTTATTTGACTTTGATCTTAACTTTCCTAGATATGACTCCTTGGCTCTCTGAGAGGCGTGGAGCGCCAGGCCCCAAATATCAGAGGCCATGTTGGGGCGCTCTGGCTGGTGCGGCTCTCAAAGGCCCTACGGACAGAGATTGTCCTTTGGGGTTGTGGGAGGTGCGACGCCCCAACCCCTGTACCCAGGTGTTTTTGACTTTTCTCCTTTGTTTTTCATCTCTAAAACCTCTAAACTTCCATTCTACATCTCCGAAACACATAGGATCATTAGTACCCTTAATATAACTCGAAAAACAACCCGGAAACGTGAATTAAATAAACACAAGGCATTGAACAACTCAACCAACATGAATTTGATAATGTTCTTCAAGAACTTCATATATTAACATGTAAACAACTCACCAACAACTGAATTGAAAGAAGTTTTGTGTGTCGGTCAACTGAACCAACACTAAATGATCGCACATTCCTTTATAGGGATCACCCCCACGAATTCAACTCTCAAAGCTTTACATTCTTGGTGAATCCTTGACTACTCTCTACATTCCGCTTATTTTCTCTCTTCTCCAAGACCTAAACGAAATTCTTATTTTTTGCAAACGGAACTAAATTTAATTTTTACACCAATAAATCCCTTATAATGAATTAATTAATATAGGTAAGAAAAAGACAACTTTGCCCTTCTCTATTCCTTATTGGACTTTCCTTAATCCAACAACCCAACTTTTGAAAGGCATATCTCACTCATACGATATCAAAAATTTCAAATTCAGCAGCGTTGGAAAGATTATTCTAAGAGTTTTAAAACCATATATAGAACTACTCCTAACTCATCCTGAACTAGGATCTATGGTCGTTTGAAATTGATGAAACTCTCTTTCCTAACTTCGACGATTTTCCAGATTTTTCTTATTCTTTCCAAAAATAAATATTTTCAGATTTTAACCTCTTTTCTAGCCGTTTCTAGTTGCGAGATGATACAAAATATCCCCCTTGGGATCATTCGTCCTTGAATGAAGTTACTCTTACAAGACTTAGGGTAGCAACATAAACTTCAAACACACACAAGCAATTGCAACCAAACAACATGCTTACTCAAAATTTAAAGAGTACTAAAAAGAAAATTAGTGGCTTGGTTTGCACTTTATCCGTATTCCAAAGAGATGTGGATATCTCTTCTTCATATCCTCTTCACCATCCCCAGTTTTTTGATCAACGAATTGGTTCCTCGAAAGGACCTTGACTAAGTCGACCTCTTTTGTTCTCAACTGGCAAACTTGGCGATAAAGGATTTGCACCAGAATCTCCTCATACGACAATTTATCTTTGATCTCAATATTCTCAGTTGGAATGATCAATGAAGGATAACCCAAGAACTTCTTCAACATGGAGAATGAAATACCGGATCAACCATTGTCAACTCTTTTGGTAGCTCCAGCTCATAAGCTACATTGTCAATTCTGTTGGATATTTTATAAGGTCCAATATACCGGAGACTAAGTTTCCCATTCTTACAAAATCTCATAACACCCTTCATGGGTGAAACTTTAAAGTAAATATAATCATCTACTTCAAACTCTATTGTTCTTCTCCTAACATTCGTATAGGATTTCGGACGACTCTGTGCTGTCCTCAACCTCTCTTGAATCACTTTCACCTTCTCCATAGCTTGATGAACTAGATATGTTCCTATCAAACCTGCTTAACCAACCTCAAACCATCCAATAAGAAATATGTATCTTCTCCATAATGATCGACATAAGAAGCCATTTGTATGCAAGAGTTGTGACTGTTGTTGTAAGAAAATTCAATGAGAGGTTGGTGATCATCCGAATTTCCTTTGAAATAAATAACACAAGCATTCAACATATCTTCTAAGGTCTTGATAGTACGCTCTGCTTGCCCGTTAGTCTGAGGATGAAAGGCAATACTTAAGTTCACCTTTGAACCCAAACCTTTTTGAAAAGATCTCCAGAACTATGTAGTAAATTGTGCACCTCTATCTGAAATGGTGGATTACGAAGCTCCATGAAGTCTTACCACCTCTTGAATGTAAAACTTAACATAATCTTCTGCCCTATGGTAAGTCTTTACCGACAAAAAGTGGGATGATTTTGTCATTCTATCGACAATCACCCATAAGGTATCATGCTACCTGCGAGTCCTTGGTAACCCTGTGATTAAGGCCATATTAATCATCTATCACTTATATTCAAGAATAACTATATTCTAGCCAAACCTCCAGACCTTTGGTGCTCTACTTTAACTTACTGTCATTTTGGGCACTAAGCAACAAATTCAGCAATGCCTTTCTTCATACCTTCCCACCAATATACTTCTCTTAAATCGTAGTACATCTTTGTGGAACCCGGATGAACGGAATATCTGGAGGTATGAACTTTCTCCATGATCCTCTCTTGGAGTCCATCAACCATAGGTACACACAATCTACCTTGATATCTCAATACAACTACTCCCCCTTGTTCAAAAGCTAATACTCTTTGCTTATGAACATTTATCTTCAATTCAAGAAAAATGGGATCTTGGTCTTTCTTCTCTTTCACTTTTGACACTAATGATGACTTAGCACCATTTGTCACTACTATTCCTCCTTCTGTGGAATCTATAATTCAGACTCCTAAGCGTGCTAGTCTTTGCATGTATTTTGCTAGTTCTTTCTTCTCTTCTAAGATGGGAGGTCCTACCCATAGACAACCAGATTAAGTCATCAAAAACCACATAAGCCTTACCTGGATGGTAATGAATTCTCATGTCATAATCCATGAGAAATTCTAACCATCTTCTTTGTCTGAGATTAAGCTCTTTCTGAGTGAACACATATTGTAGGCTCTTTTGATCAGTGAGTATATCAACATGAATGTCATCCAAATAATGATGCCGTATTTTCAAGGCAAAAACTATAGTATCCAACTCTAAGTCTTTTATTAGGTTGTTCTTCTCATGAACTTTCTACTATCTGGAGGCATATGCTATGACCTTGACATTATGCGTTAGGACACAACCCAAACCAACTCTTGTTGCATCACAATACAATACAAAGACCTGAGTACCTTCAGGAGAAGTCAAAACAGGGGCCATAGTCAACCTATGAAATCTTTTCTCACAAGCTTTATCCATTGAAACATAACCATCATCAGATTTAACTTCGTCAAATGAGACGAAATAGACGAAAACCCCTCAACAAATCTTCTATAGTAGCCACCCAAACCGAAGAAACTCCTAATGTCAGTTGGAGATGTGGGTCTAGTCCAACTCTTAAATGCTTATATCTTTTGGGTATCAATTTTAATTCCATCACCGGAAACTATGTGGCCCAAGAATGCCACAAACTGAATCCAAAACTCAGATTTTGATAACTTAGAATATAACTCCTTATCTTTCAAAATCTTAAGAACTATTGTAAGATGACTACAATGATCTTCTTCGTTCATTGAGTAGATTAGTATGTCACTAATGAAGATGTTACAAACATATCTAAATAAGGTTTGAAGATCCTATTTATAAGATCCATGAATGTTGCAGGTGCCTTGGTCAACCAAAAGAACATGACCAAAAAATTCATAAGGCCCAATCTGGTTCTGAATGTTGTCTTTGGAATATCACATTCCCTAACTTTCAATTGACGGTAGCCTAATGTGAGATAAATTTTTGAGAAGCAGGAAGCACCTTAAAGCTTGTTGAAAAGATCATTAATCCTTTGAAGAGGATATTTATTCTTGATGGTAGACTTGTTAAACTGGAGGTAATCTATACACATGCTAAGGGAACTATCTTTATTTCTCATGAATAAGACCGGAGAGCCCCAAGGTGAGACACTTGGTCAAATGAAAATATTATCTAACAAAATTTTCAACTATTTTTTCAAATATTTCAATTCTTTTATTCCATTCGATAAGGCATAATAGAGATAGGACGAGTATCTGGAATGACGTCTATGCCGAAGTGTATATCACTCTCTCAGGAGGGACTCCGAGTAGATCATCAGGAAAAACTTCTGGAAATTCTTTTACGACAGGAACTGAATGAATGGGAGGTACCTTAGCACTGGAGTAATTAACTTAGACAAAATCATAGATACAACCCTTTGAAACTAACTTCCTTGCCTTAAGGTATGAAATGAAACGACCCTTAGGCACTGTTGAACTACTACTCCACTCTATGACTGGCTCATTGGGAATCTGAAATTTGACAACTCGATTTCTACAATCTATTGATGCATAAAAGGCATCAAGCTAGTACATACCTAGAATGACACCAAAATCTACCATGTCTAACTCAATTAAATCAATTATGGTATTCGTGTGATTGATAGAAACAATACAATCACAACAGACACTTTTTGCTAGAATAAACTCCCCAACATGTGAGAAACACAAAAGGCTCACAAAGTGTCTCAGTGATTTTATCAAACTTATTGGCAACATAAGGGCTTACAAAAGAGAAACTTGCTCCAGGGTCTAGCAAAGAATAAACATCAAAAGCAAAGACTTTGGTCATACCAGTGACAACATCTGGAGGGTTCTCTTTCTCTTCGCGACTCATGATTGCATACACGAGGTTTGCTCATCCACCAATGCCGAAAGTAGCTCCTTAGGTGCATCCCTTTCTGGTAGAACAACTGATGAAGATTGGGCACTATTGCCTAGATTTCAACCACCTTGCTTATTCTTAGAATACTCTTTCATGAAGTGACCCTCTTGAACGCACTTTTAGCAATATGTTTTCCCATCACGACACTTACGTGATTGGTGCCTACCATACCTAGTACATACTAGAGCCCAACTACCCTCTTGTGTCACAGTATGTTGAGACTTTGTTGTCCTAGCTGTGACGTTTTGCGAATTGTAGTCATGATGCTCACCTTTGTTTCTGGGTGTAGGTGCACTAGAAGATGATGGTTTAAGTCCTTTTTTCTTTTGAAAGGACGAACGATTTGTATTACCCTTATGCTGCCCAGACATACTCCCTATCTTGGCTTTCTCATTTCTGAATTCTTCTATGTCCCTTATTTTCTCGTCCTCAATCCGCTGCACATAAACCATCAACCTTGATATTTCCATGTCGCCAATCAGCATTGCTTCTCTTCCCTATTTGCTTGACACATGACCCAAGCCAACAATAAATAGTCTTATTCTACTTGTCATGTCCTTAACCATTTCCAGAGCATAAAGAGATAGTTGGATGAACTTCAACCCATATTTATGCACACTAAAAGAATCCTTCTTAAGTGTAAGAAATTCCCTTACCTTAACCTCTTCCAATTCTCGGGGAAAGAAACACCCATAAAAAGCTTCTTCAAAACAGGTCCATCTCGAATGTGGTGAATCATCATCTCTACCCTCTTTCCATTGATCAACCAGATCATAGCCACATTGTTTAGTTCATATATTGGTATCTTAACTCTTCTAGCATCAACTAAGTGCATCATCAAACCCCTTTTTAAGTTTCTCGATAAAATTCTCTGGGTCCTAAGTAGTTCGTGAACAAATGAAACTTGGAAGATTCATCCTGAAGATTTCACGAATCCTCGACATGTTAGCCCCTTCTTGTCAAGCACTGCGCTGTTTCCCAACTTGGTTAGTCACCACTTGACTTAACATTCTAATAAACTCACAAAACTCAGTGTTGGTAACTTCCCCTTGAGGTTCCAGTTCAGGTGCATTGGGTAACTCTGGTTCCTCTACATTCCTCTTAGTTGGACGACCTCTTGCTACTTGTCGTGGAGGAATGGTTATCTGAAACACGCGCAAGCACGAATTAGAGACAAACTCTAACGCACGAAAATAGTGTGAAAGAATTGAAGGAATTCCTAGATGTTGTAGCCTCATAATTATAGATGAGCACTTCACACCGATAACTAGGAATCTATAGACACGACTACATAGACTACCTAGGACTCATGAACTCTGTACTCTGATACTCGGTTTGTCAATCCCCGAGCCTACACCCTGGACGTGGCCAACACTCGAAGACCATTGCTGGTCTCAAGCGTATTTTTGGCCTGGCTGACTTACTCAGCTGAATACTTAAACACGAGATATAACTCAAGAAATAACTTAGAAGTAATACTTAGAAAAAAGGGCAACTCAAGTATAAATCGTTCACAAGTAAAATGAAAAGACTAAAGAAATTTATAGTATTTGTCTATAAAGCCTCTAAAATAAAGAGGGATGTTAGGAAAGGACCCCCAATTATCCTAAAATTGAAATATAAACAAAACAATGATAAAAGGTGTTCTCCAGGATGAAAAGAGGCTCACCAATTCAGTTGAAGCTGCTCACTGGATCAACGATGCCGAATGCTGATCCTAGTTACTTTCGTCTGTATCATAAGACGATGCAGGACAACTAGAATTAATACATTGAATGTACGAGTATGTGAGTTGGAATGCTAAAACAATTTAATTTTTAAAGGGAGAAAGAAAGAAGCACTTACCTTGACGCTGCTCAACTCGTGGATACTCAACTCAATATAAAGCAGTTAAACACATGCGATATATATGTATATATAAAGCTTAAATGAAACTGAAAACAATCTTAGTTCATTAAAGATAAGGCAATAACAAACTTAACTTTACTCATTTAAAGTGATATAACTTACGTTGGAGATTCTCAAATCAACAACTATCACTATCAGCTTAAGTGATGATACAACGTTTTACCTCACGCTGCCGAGAACCATCCTATACATGTCCATTGGTCTAGAAACTTATTTAACTTAGTGTATCCACTAACTTATCTTATGTGATCATCTAAAAAGTATGACCCACTAATACCGATGATGGCTACATGGTTTATGGAGACATAAATTATTTTGAACTTGCATCCCCATATAAGTGCTCAATACTGCTACAAAAAATATACTTAGCTCATGTGTGATTAAAACAACTTCTTTCTCTAGGTTTAGATAATTGCTCAACACTTAGCTTTAAAAGATCTCTTGTAATCAATGTTCCCTTTTCTTGATAAAAAATCTTTTGGGAAATCTCAGTTTCCTCTTATCTTAAATGTAAAACATTTATAAACTCTTATGGAATACGTAGTTCGCTTATAATATTTTGGGAATGAACTCAATATATTTACTCTTTACATAGATTGAAACTTGAGTCTCAAAAAAAAAGTTTAAACGGTGTGAAAGACTCTTGAAAACTTTTAAGAACTTTATTGTGACTTGTTTCTTAACTTGACTTGACTCTAGCTTCTTTGACTTTAACCTTAACTTTCCTTGAAATAGATTATTGATTCAAGGTTCACGATCTCACGTTTATGAATGATTTTATTATTTTTAGATTTACCTTGGTGTGTTGGAATCAACTAAGAAACATTGATAGATCATTTAGGAACTAGTACGAAAAGATGGGGAAAATGGAGTGAATTGGCATCCTTGGCACTCTGAGAGGCATGTGGCGCCAGGCCCCAAACATTAGAGGCAATGTTTGGGCTCTCTGATGTGCGGTGCCCCAAGGCCCTACATATAGAGATTGTCCTTTGGGGCTATAGGAGATGCGGCGCCCCAATCCCTTTACCGAAGTGTTCTAGGCTTTTCTCCTTCATTTGTCATCTCTAAACCCTCAAAATATCCATGGTTATTTTTCCAAACACTAAGGATCATTATTAACCTCATTAACCAATATATTTAACTCAAAAAAGAACCCGAAAACAGGAATCAAAATCCATACTAGGCATTCAACAACTCAACTAACAAGAATTGACAATGTTCTTCAAGAACTTCACATACTAACATGTAAACAACTAACGAACCACTGAATTGAAACAAGTATGGTGAGTGGTGAACTGAACCAACACTAAATGATCTCACATGTCTTTATAGGGATCACCGTTGACGAATTTCACTCGCAAAGGCTGGCGTTTTTGGCGAATCCTTGACTTCTCTATACCTTCCTCTTCTTTTCTCTCTTCTCCAAGCCTAAGCTAAATTCTTATTTTTACAAATTGAACTAAATTTAGTTTTCAACCCAATAAATCCCTAAAAACAAATTAAATAAATAATGTAAGGAAAAAACAAGTTTACCCTTCCCAAATCCAGATTGGACTTTCCTTAATCCAACAGTTCAAATTCCGAAAGAAACATATCGCTCATATGATAACGAAATTGCGCAAATTCGGCGATGTTTGGAAGATTATTCTAAGGGATTTCAAATTATATTTGGAACTACTCCTACATCATCCTTATCTAGGAGCTATGGTCATTTGAAAATGACAAAAACTAACTTTCTTAACATAGACAACTTTTTTCTTGATTTTTCTTATTCTTTCCAAAAGGAAATAATTCCAAATTTTACCTCTTTTCTAGTGGTTTCTAGTTGTGAGATGTTACAATATCACTCCAAGAAGTTGTGTCATAAGTATAAAAGCCGCAAACATATAATGCAAGTCTGAAACTAAATGACATGTCTAGACCTAAAAAATATCTTGTTTAACTACTAAACAACAAAATGAATAAAAAAATAAAGGGAGGTGTGGGGTGCGTATGTATACATATAGTAGTTTAAAATAAGTAACTACAAAAGTGTAAAATATTACCAAATTTGTAATGCATTGAATCAAAAAATTCTTCAGAGCATATGATGAATGAAATAATATTGACTATTCAACTAATTCTTTATAATCTACATTTTGATTCTTTTTTGTGGAAGTAATGGACTTTTTTTTAACTTATACTAATATTGATATAACATTTTAACAATCCCATCAATATTTCAAAATTACAGTGCATAAGAAATTATTAGTATTGCACTAAGAAGGTGTTGTAAAATGTTATTTTAAAGTAAAAATAAATATAATTACCTATTTATAACAAATAAAATGGGATAAGGTATGAGTATCCCTTTGACTATGACCGGAGTTTCAGTGACATACTTTAGCTAAACTAAGGTTCTTTATCCCCTCGAACTATTTAATTTATAATTTTTAAACATCTTTTGCCTTACATGAAACAGTCTGTGACTCTATGAAGTTGAGGTGTGTGGGAGATGTTTTGATGTCACGTAGGCAAAATAAGTATACAAAATTACAAAAAATGGGTTCGACGTGTAATAGGAACTCAGTTTAGTTAAGATGTGACTCTTAAGTTCTAGTTATAGTCTAAGACGGTACTTTTGCCTTATCCCAAAAAAAAAGTTATATAATTTATTTAAAATATTTGGAGTTGTCTTGCAAATGTTCTTTTCTTCTATGATGAATGATGATTATAAGGCGTTCTGATATTTTTTTTCATCACAGAAAATTCTATTATTCGAGAATCTTGTAGGAAATTCTATAATTCTACAATTTATGATCGCTAGTTTTTGTATATAGGAGTAAAATATTATTCAACATAAACTTGAGAGGACATAAAAATAGAATTAGTAAAGAGATTCAATGTATACCCAGTGCGTTTTTTTATGCAGTGGTGAGGATTTGGCATACTCTTGATGTCTTTATAAAATATTACTTAATAAGAAGACTTTTATATAAATTGATTATACGATTAATAAAAAAATGAAGAAAAATAATGAGTTTGACAACGTTTAGAAGGCAACAAATCGTTGATAAATGAAGGAAAACAAAGAGTTTGGTAACTTCTAATTTGTGACTTTTGTATTCTAAGGATATTAAAATATTTGTATTTAAAATTCAATTAGATATTTAATCATATATTTATTTATTGTAGGAACAAAGTTGTATTCCAATTTTGATGGTTTGAATCTCCTACTTATATATATATATATATATATATATATATATATTTTTTTAATTCTAAAATATTTTTTTCGAAAATAAAACACCAACTTTTTCTTTACTAATTTGTATTGGTCGTTCCTTTTTTTTGTTTGTTGAAAGAATTAATTTTGATATATAATTTTTGAAAAATATATAAGGTATTTTACTCATTTAGAATTACACCAACTTATCTATAATTTTTTGTCAAATACGTCAACTACTTATTACCAGTTTAATCACATATATCCAAACTTGCAACGTTTTTAAAAAGATAAATACATTTACACTTACACTTAAATATTGTTAACTTGTAATTGGTCAATTTGAACAAGCTTTTAATGCATTTTAAAGTCGAATGATCTACACTTGTTTTCTACACTTCGTCCTGCTTGATGATCAGAATAATAAATAGTGCTAGTAAATTATTTTAACTATAATAAAATAGTGTAACACTTTAAATGTCATTGTTGAATTGAAAAAAACTATTTAGCATCTTAAAACTAAATAAATTCTTATAGTTTGGCGTTGTTGACAAATTTTATGTCTACAATTTTTCTTATAAATGTGTTTGTTAATAAAGAGAGTTAACATGTACACTAGCTATATTATTGAAAAAATTCGATCTAGTCTAGAACAAAATTTAAAAATTCTTATTTACTACGCGATTTGTTCTATCTTTAAGGCTAATTATGAATAGAGTTGCACAAGGGGCTTGTTTTCACTATAAATCAACACAAAAATATTTCTTCAGTCTCTATTAAGCCCAAAAAACTGAAACATAATGAATGGACAACACACAATAAAAAAAGGCCAAGATAAAATGACCCAGTCCACAAAAAAAGCTTTTTGCTATATGAACTACTATATTATTGGGGTTTCTAATAGAGGGTTCATCATTTAATTTCTCAACTTCCTCTCTCTATTGAATAAGTCTATGTTGATGAGATTCCACAATATGGTTCATGTTCTTGTTTTGATGATCAACACTCATGGCCCTCTCTTTGGTGTACATTGTTGCTTCTGTGATGGTAGAAGTAAGATTTGTATCCTACTATTCTTAACTATTTTTTAATTAGTAACCCTTGATTAAAATGTGCATATGTTCATTCTTTTTTCCTATCTAGATAATTAGTTCGTTGGATCAGATTGTTGTGTATATCTAAGAGTCAACCGATGATTGTAATCTTGGGTGCCTATTGGTTAGCTCTATGTTAATGTGTTTCTTCATTCATTGTTTGATATGACTCTACTTTCTTTTTAATTGATGGATGCATTTTTTTTCAACTTTATTCAAGTGTATTTTCTTTTTAATTGATGAATCTATATTTTTTCAGCCTACTTTTAGTCTAGTCTGTTTTCTTATTGATGGATTTCTGTTTTTCTGCTTGATTTATGTCTTGTTTCTTTTTTATTGATGGAACAGGGTTTTGTTTTAGCCTGATTTATTTCTAGTTTCTTTTTTTATTAATGGATTCGTGTTATTTCAGTGTGATTCGTGTCTAGTATCTAATTAAGTAATGGATATGTGTTTCTCAACTTGATTTGAGTCTAATTTCTTGTTAATTGATTCTACTGTGTTATTCACCTTGATTTGTGTCTAGTTTCCTTTTACTTGATGGATCTATGATTTTCAGCTAGATTTGAGTCTAGTTTCATTTTAATTGATGGATGTATGTTTTTTAAGACTTTATGTGAGTCTACTTCTTTTTAATCGATTGAATTGTATTTCTCTGCTTTATTTGATTTTGATTTCTTTTTAATTGTTGGATATGTATTTTTTTGCTTTATTTGAATCTACTTTCTTTTTAATGAATGGATCCATGTTTTTTCAGCCTGATTTAAGTCTATTTTTTTATAGACGGATCTGTGTTTTTCAGCTTGATTTGATTCTACAATCTTTAATTGATGGATCATATTTTTCAACTTAATTTGACTCTACTTTTTTAATTATTGGGTCACTAATTTCAACATGATGTGATTCTAATTTCTTTTTAATTGATGAATCTGTGTTTCTTAACTTGATTTGAGACAATTTCTTTTTAGTTAATGGATTTGTGTGTTTCATTTTTATTTGAGTCTAGTTTCTTTTTAATGTAAGTATATGTGTTTTTCATCTTGATTTGAGTCTACTTTTTTTTTAATATAGGGATCTGTGTTATTTCAGCTCAGAGGGTAATATAGGAATATGTGTTTTTTCAGCTCAGAGGGTAGAGTGAAACTGAAAGTTGTCGACCTCTTCCAATAAGAAAAATATTATTTGAGTTAGTTTTAGTATTACCAATTTTTTAAATTTTATAAATCAAATTTATGTAAATGACATGAATTTAATGACTTGGTTTTGTCACATCTGGGAAGTACCCCCTAGACGTAACCGACGTCGTCGTTCTCGGAGAGGACTAGGACTAGCCTCATAGCATTCATCATTACATTCATAGGTTAAAAATGCGGAAAATTTAAAAAATTTCTTCTATATCTATCATGAGGTTTACATAGATATCTACACAAAATATATTCATATAGAGTATACATAGACCCTTCGTATAAGAAGATTACATATTCTTCTACAATTATGGCACATAAATATATATAAGATATTACGTAGTCTTAAAACGGATGTCTCATCTCATAACCATCTAAACAAGAGTACAACAATTGGTCATACCCGATACATCAATACAATAAAAGTCACATATAGGGTATACAATTTTAGTACTGAAATGAAACAGAATGAACAAAAAGGCTAATCAGCATCCAATACTAGAAAAGTGGCATTGTCCTCGAAGTGGTGAGGACCTACCCAACTTGGAGAATGAGAATCCAAGTCTTCCTTCAAAAATCGCCATGAACCCTTCAACGACCGGAACCTAAAATGTTGGGAAAAAAGGGAAAAATGAGGTTAGCACATCACTTGTACTAAGTATAGGACCATATGCACACACAACATAGAAATCATGCTAAATTAGAACATTTCATTAAAACATGCAAATTTACTTTGAAAAGCTTTATGCACATTCAAGAACCAATACAAGTCAATAATATATATTCATTAAGTAAAGACCATGTACATCACAAGACCAACAATACTAAAGTCTAGTAAAGTCAACATGCATATCAACATATTAAACACATAACCAATACAACTCTATCATCAAGTTATAATATCAACAAGCATGTATAAGAGTTCATAACATCATGACCAAAGCAAGAACATTACTCATGAACCCCCATTAAGTCCATTAGTACAATGATTAAGAAAAGCCCCATAACCTCACTCAATAAAGTAAACCTAACAAGAACTATAAACAATTTCCAACTTCACATACTATATCATTAAGAGTACACATCATCATACTTTAACAATAGAGACCAACCATATGTTCATAAGTGAAACCATCATCACATAATGTCATTAGCATGTCAGATCATCATATACATATCATTTACATTTATAAGAATATACACACATAAGAAAATCCTTCTAAGACTTCCCTCAAGGCTAACTAGTGCAATGTATAGGTAGAGTCTCATAACCTACCTAGACTAAGCTAAACCCTTTAGGTCATCCTAGTTAGAGTTTAATTCATTACTTCATTTTACCTTTTGGGAACATCTTGCCTTAACCAACATAGACCACATGAGCTAATGTGGAATCCGATGTAATGGAACCCTACACCAAAAGAAGACGGACTACTTGCCAAGGTAGTACCAAAACATGAATGTAGCATCTACGTGGATTCACTAGCTAGTTTTCCTATGGGGGCAACATAGTTCAAGAACTAGGAGATGTAGTTGGGACCGTATTTTTGCTACATTCATTATAGTCTCCAATATCATGAGTATATTAGTGATTCTATCTTCCCTATGTGGGAAAGGACAATCCTCACTCTAGTTCACTAGGTGATAAGCTAGAATCCCTTTTGAAATATCTTTGAATCTTTAATAAACATCAAAGCTTATTTTAGTTAATAGGTTATATTCCTTATATAATCATCATCATCATAGCTCAATAATAATTGCATGAGTATTTTCCTTTCTTTACAATTCATAATGTGAGGTTAGCAGATTTACATATCCTATTATAGTAAGGCACATTGGTAAGTTATCACCATCCTTATAAGATTTACATCTTAGCCAACAACTCACAAACCATAGTTCAAGACGTTCCAATTCTACATCATGCCAACCCTAATCAATCTTAACATAAGGTATACTTTAATACAACTTCATTACTTAACACAAGTTATCATAATTGAAGTAAAGAATTGAGATCATAAGACTTACCCCAATCTCCTTCACAAGCCATCATTAAGGCTTTACCATCAACAATCCAAATCGACCCAACAATGGGGGTAATATATCACACAATAGTAATCAACACAATAATAAAGTAAATTAAATTAATAAACAACAATTCATCACTAGTTCATAGTCTAGGGTTAGGGACTTAGGTCAAATTCATGATATACTTCACAACCTAGGTTAATTAATCAAGAACTAGCATAATTGAATTACAATACATCATAATCTATTCATAAATATCTAAAGAAGTCATAAAAAAGCAATGTAGATATTTAAATTCGTAATAGAAGAACACCTACTTGACAACTCTTCTTTTTGAAATCAATTTGGAGGAAACCTTTGGGGAAAGAGATCCCAAAGGTGAAAGGAATATCATACCTTACTAATTTATGAAGTTTTATTGACAAAATAACCTTCCTTCCATCCCTATAACCGTCCTTTGTTTGGTCTTCGATGGAGTTTCTTTGGGAGAGAGAAAGAAGAGAGAAGTAAGAGCAATTGGGTTTTGGGAATTATGAGAGTTAGGGTTAATTTAATTAGGCTAGGTCTTTATATAGAGGTCCTTAATTAACTTAATTGAACCTCCCCTAACCCTCAATTAATTAACTAACAACTTAACTATTTAAATGAATTAATTAAAATGTTGCATCCAACACAGGGACCTGACCTACAAGGCCCGACTGACGGGCCGTAGGTCAGTCGACACCCTTGCCCCCTCCATCCTGCACATCCGTCGTTGGTGTCAGAGACTGGTCCAAATGGACCTTTATCCAATATGGCTAAGTGTTGGTTAACGGAGTAATCGATGCCCCCATCAATCCAACCACAGCTTGTCGCTTGTGGTCGTCGATGGCTACTGTCCTAGACAGTTTTTTTGCCAAATTGCAAGAGTCCTCCTCAAGGACCCTTTGGTTGGTCCTTAGGGAGTCGTACCTGGACGTTTCAACTATAAACAAATTCTAATACGTGTTATACACCTTACCACCAAATTTCATTGAATTCCGACTCGTAAAACTTAGTCAAATAAGGTAAGGCACACTAGCACCTCCTGAACTAGTTTCCGGATGTCATGGAAGTTCCTTGACATTTTGATTCTAAAACTTCCTAAATGACTTATATTATAATTGACTTTAAATCAGTGTTACAAATCTTAGACTCTAATTTTAGGCTCTAGATTATATTTAGACTTTTGGAGTATTACATTATCTCCCCTTAGGAACATTCGTCCCCGAATGACACTAAAATTCTTTAAAAGGAAGAAATAGACTCAAGATTAGCATCCCAACCAACGACAACACATCAAAACATGAGTCAAAATCAAAATTATAATAACACATGACCTTTTACAGTATGCAACTCAAAACATCATTTTCAACTCATAAGAGTTCAACCTTCATCACATGCTTATACACTTATGCCAAAACTTTCTTCATTACATATTAACATGCTCAATACAACTCATGAGGGCATACTATACAAAAATACACCACATAAGTTCAAATCAAGTAAAAGAGCATTTTCTTGAAAACTTTCATTTCATTAGGCATAATACACAGTAATTTACTGTAACAGGGCACATAATTCAACATTTTACCAAAAATAAAGGAAACTTCAAATAAACTCATTATTTTCACTATAAAGAGGAACAACTAAACTTAGTTATCAAATAGATGAGGGTAACGGGACTTCATGTCGGCTTCGACCTCCCATGTTGCACCCTCAACTAGGTGGTTCTTCCATAACACATTTACGGAAGCCACCTCTTTATTTCTTAACTTCTTACTTGTCTATCAAGGATTTCCACCGGAACCTCCTCATAGGAGAGATTCTCTTGAAAACCTAGACCCTAAATAGGAAAAATGGACATGGAATCACCGATACACTTCTTAAGCATGGAAACATGAAACACCGGATGAACCGAAGACAATTCACTAGGTACCTCAACTCATATGCAACCTTACCAATCTTTTACAAAATTTTATAAGGGCCCACATAACGAGGACTCAACTTCCCTTTCTTGCCAAATTTCACCACCCCTTTCATAGGCGAAATTTTTAGATACACTTTATCACCTTCCTCAAATTATAAGTCTCTTCTCCTATGGTTGGCATAAGACTTTTGCCGGCTATAGGCTGTTTTTAAGCGGTTCCTTATGATATGATCCTTATCCAAAGTCTTATAAATCAATTTGGGACCCAAAAGTGAAGACTCACCCATTTCAAACCATCCAATTAGAGATCTATATCTCCTACCATACAAGGCTTCATACCGAGACATTGATATAGATGAATGGTAACTATTGTTGTAAGAAAACTCAACCAAAGGAAAGTGTTTATCCCAATTTCCCTTGAAATCAATTATACAAGCTCTAAGCATATCCTCAAGGGTTTGGATAGTACGTTCCCGTTGACCATCCGTTTGGGGATGAAAAGCGGTGCTTAACTTCACATTGGTACTCAGCCCTTTTTGGAATGACCTCCAAAAATAGATGTGAATTGTGCACTCCTATCCGATATGATGGATAACGGAATACCATGGCGAATCACAATCTAATCTAAGAAGATCCTTGCATAATCCTCCGCCGAGTATGTTGACTTGACTGGAATAAAATGAGCAAATATGGTCAACCTATCCACAACCACCCATATAGAGTCATGTTGCTTTTGTGTCCGAGGAAACCCTACCACAAAATCTATATTAATGTCTTCCTACTTCCAAGTAGGATCTTGGATTTCTTGAAGTAAACCACTCGGATTTTGGTGTTCGGCTTTCACTTGTTGGAAATTTGGACATTTTGCAACAAATTCCACTTTGTCTCTTTTCAAGCCTTCCCACCAAAACACTTCTCTAATGTCATGATACATCTTTGTCGAACCTGGATGAATGGAATAACGGGACCCATGAGCTTCCTCAAGAATCTGGTTCATCAATCCATCTATATTGTGAACACACAAGCTTCCTTGATACCTCAAGACACCATCCCCCCCTAAGGAGAATGACTCATTAAGCTTACCAATAACAGACTCCTTAAACTCCATCAATGGTTTATAAAGGTGTTGTTGGTCTTTACCTCAACCACCAAAGACGATTTGGAGTTATTATGGACCATAAAACAACCATTTGGAGAATCTTCCAATATAACAACCAAACGAGCCAACCTATGAACATCTTTAACTAGGTTTTCTTGGCTTCATCTACATGAGACACACTACCCATGGTCATACGACATAGATCATCCGCAACCATATTGGACTTGCTGGGGTGGTAGAGAACACTCATGTCATAATCTTTCAATAATTCCAACCACCTTTTTTGTCGTAGATTTAACTACCTTTGTGTAAACACATATTGCATACTCATGTGGTCGGTATACACATTGACATGGACACCATACAAATAATTCCTCTTTATTTTCAAGGCAAATACCACAGCCGCTAACTCAAGATAATGAGTTGTATAATTATTCTCATGCACCTTAAGTTGCCTAGAGGCATAGGCAACTACTTTCTCATGTTGCATAAGCACACACCCTAAACCTACTCGGGATGCATCACAATATACAACAAAATCCTTGGCACCCTCCAAACCTCCTATAATAGTCCACTAGACCCAAGAAACTCCTAATTTCGGTCGGAGTCAATGGCCTAGGCCAATTTTCACCAGCTCTATTTTTCTTTGGATCAACCTCAACTACCTCACTAGAGATGATATGACCAAGAAACGCCACTGACCTCAACCAAAACTCACATTTACTATACTTGGCAAATAATTGGTTTTCCTTAAGCACTTGTAACACCACTCTCAAATGGTCCATGTGTTCACCCTCATTTTTTAAATATACCAAGATGTCGTCAATGAAGACAATGACAAATTAATCTAGATAAATTCGAAACACCCTATTCATGAGATCAATAAACGCCGTCGGGGCATTGGTGAGACCAAAGGACATTACTAAGAACTCATAGTGACCATATCTAGTTGGGAATGCCGTTTTTGGTATATCCTCACCTCTCACCTTAAGTTGGTGATACCCCACTCTCAAGTCAATCTTAGAAAAGTAGCTTGCCCCTTGGAGTTGATCAAACAAGTCGTTAATCCGATGGAAATGATAGTTGTTCTTAGTAGTGACTTTATTGAGTTTGCGATAATCAATGCACATTCTTAGGGACACATCCTTCTTCTTTACAAACAATACCGGATCACACGATGGAGAAATACTAGGTCTAATGAAGCCTTTGTCTAGTAAGTCATTGAGTTGAGCCTTAAACCCTTTCTATTCGGCCGGAGCCATCCGATAAGGAGGAATTGAAATGGGATTGGTATCCGGTAGCAAGTCGATACCAAAATCAATTTCCTGTTTGGGAGGGATTTCGGAAAGATCATTAGGAAAGACCTCTAGAAAATCCCTTACCACGGGGACTAACTCAATTGGAGGATTTTTGGTTTCTAAATCTTTGACTCTTACTATGTGATATAGACACCTTTTTGATATCATTTACAAGCCTTAAGACAAGAGATAATACGACCTCTAGGAATAGAATTTCCACCCTTCCTCTCTAAAAAGGGTTCATTTGGAAAATTTATCTGGAAAATTCTTATTCTACAATTAATGGAAGCAAAACATTCATGCAACCAATCCATCCCCAAAATGACATCAAAATCGACCATATCAAGTTCTACTAATTCGACATGGGTAACTCAATTGAGAAACATTATAGGACAATTTTATACCCTCTTTGCAGCCACCAATTCAACTACCAGGGTAGTTACCATGAAAGGTTCATTTAGAATATTTGGCAAAATATCAAACATTCTAGATATCAAGGGAGTAACAAAATATAATGTAGCACCCAGATCAAGTAAAGCATATACATCAATAGAGAATACTTGTAGCATACCAGTCACCAAATCGGGAGAACTCTCTTGTTCACCCCTAGAGAGAAGTGCATAAAAGCAATTCTTTTTAAGAGGATCCACATTAGAACCACTAGCTTGAGCTTGCGTTCTACCCTTGTATTGCCCCTTCAAATTAGGGAAATCCCTAACCTTTTGGCCACTATTGCCACACCCAAAGCAATTGTCTGTCCCAACAAGGAAATCACCATAATGCTTCTTGCCGCACTTTCCACAATTTGGCTTCTTTCTTAGTGAGCTAGTTACTTCTCCCTTTTGAGACTTAGGGTTAGACACACTATCATCACGAGCCTCGGGAAATTTTGGAGGAACTTGATTAGAAAACCTCTTCTTGAACCTAGGCTTGTCTTGAATGTCAAGCCTACCCTTTGAAGAACTACTTTCATAAGAGTTGGACTACTTTGCTGTCACACCAGAGAGCATACCCGGGATGCAACTGGCGATGTCTTCTTAGACGACTCAGACAAGCCCTTAGAATTCGTCATAACATGTGATTAGTAAAATTTGCGGAAAAATTAAAACTTTTACATTGTACTTGAAGTGTACTTAGACGTTATACTTAACATTCATAATAGCATAATATATTCTAAAAACTTGTCTCACGTATATAAAACCATCTAAAGAGTGGAAATCTGGACTTAGCCAATAGATAGTCAATATGCCTTATAGGCCTTAATAGAAATGAATCCAAAGAACATAAATGGAAATTGAATACTCTTAAAATCTACATATGTCTTCATAAGCTAGAATAATGAAAAGGTAGCATCCCTGAACATTGAGGACCTACCAAGACTTGGAGAAAGAGTTCCAAGAATATTCAAATCGACCTCCTTAAGCTTCAATGGCCGGAACCTACAGTTGTAGTAATATAAAGTAATGGGGTTAGTACGCCACATGTACTAAGTATGGGTATATGCACATAACACTTAAGGACATGCATGAAAAGGATCATTTATCATCCCTTTAAAAACATGCTAAGTCATATGGAAGTCTTCAATGCACATACCATATAACATACACAAAATAAGGATTCCATCAAACTTAAAGCATGATCTGAATCAAATACATATTATCATAGAGTCATGTTAACATTACATATTCAAAGGATCGTTGAACATAAAACACAAAACACTTACAATCATCTCATCCCCAACCTACAAGTGCAATGGTAATGTTAAGCCCCATAACCCCACACAACCAAGTAGATATAATAGGAGACCATGAGTAAAGATTGCTTCATATTACTTGTAACATAAGCAGTCATCACTTCATATAGCAATATAACCCAATACCATATTCATCATAATGACCAACATCATATAAGAGTAACATCTTGTATCATAAGAATCATACATTTCATGCTATCATATTACATAAGAACAATATCCTAGGACTTCCCTTAGAGTCAACTTATGCAATGTTTAGGTAGAGTCCCATACCCCTACCTATACTAAGTAGACTCCTCAAGTCACCCTAGTCAATGTTGATTTAATTTTATTTCATTTTACATGAGGGAATATTCGCCTTGACTGACATAGACCCTGTGATCTAAACATGGAATCCGGTGTCATAAAACCCCACACCGAAAGAAGGTGGTCTACCGGCAAAATAAAATCTAACATGACATAGTTTTCTAGGTGGATCCACTAGCTAGTATCCCATGGTGGAAACATAGTTCAAGAACTAAGAGATGTATTAGAGACCCATAGTTCCACATTACATGGCAGCCTCATTCTAATGAGAGTCATTGTGAACCTACCTTCCAAATAAGGAAGGGACACCTCTCATATCTAGTTCATCGGGGCTTAGCTTAAGTCCCTTTCTTGAATAAACTTTAAGTTGTCCTTTATCATAAACTTATCATAGGTCATAGGAGATTAACTACTTGTATAAACATGATCATGAGCTCCTTAAGATTAGATGAGAATTTTCTTTCATCGTAACCTTTCGCTTCTGAGATTAACATGGCATAATCATCTTGTGTAAATCTTACAAGAGAATATCATAACTTGCATTTTTGTATTCACATCATGATCTCACAAATAATTTTTTCATAGACCAACATATACATATAGCAAAATCATACATAATTTCATGACATAGCATCATGACTTATAGGCTAACATAAACATTTTAGAGTAATCACAACTTTAGAAGACTTACCTCTTGCTTCCAAGGACCTTATTCAAGAACTTATGTTCAACTTACAATATTCATAACCATAACATAGTGAATACTGAATAGAATAATCAAGAACAACTCATCAAATCATATACTAGATCAATGCATAATGTAAGATAAGGGAACGGCGTCACTTAAGTGTTCATTCTAGTCTTAATTCCAATCCCTACGTTTTCGTGTCATCAAGCAGTGGGTATAACCCATTCGAAACCATAAAATTGATAATAACACGCTTCACACGAAAATCTATCTGTACAAGTCAAAGACTCAACAATACATGCATAATAAACCATAGAAAACAATTGTTTTTCATCAAAAATCATAAATCTGGAGTTAGAAAGAAAAACCCATTTTGTAGAGTAAAAACCCTGGAATTGAATGTCTTGAAAGCTTATCTTTGAATGGACGTCTTGGGGAAAGGAATCCCAAGAGTGAAAAATTCATACCTTATAGATGAAGAATACACGAAATTTAGATGAAGAACTTGAAGTCTTTGTCTTCTTCCTTAAGCTCTTCTTGTTCTTGAATGGAGTTTAGAAAAGAGAGCATTTCTTGAGAGATGAGAGAAAACTTGTTTGATTTGATTTGGGACGTGTAAAAGTGGTCTAAACCTGACCTAATATCAATATATAGTCTTCCTATGAATTACCCAAAAGACCTCCACTTAAATGGGTCTTTTTAATAAGTTAAATTACCAAAAATACAAGTTTAACGATTCTGGGATGTAGCTGCGCGTCACGGGGCTAAATCCCGTCATTTAACCCAAATCATGGATGTTCCTACATGGAAGTGGGAAGCCATCAATAAAGACTTTGTTGTTGTGTTGCCTCGAACTCGGAAACAAAATGATTCTATATGGGTTATTGTGGATAGGTTTAGCAAATCTGCCCATTTTATTCCTGTTAAGTCTACATATACTGCCGAAGATTACGCAAGAATCTACATTAATGAGATTGTGATTCTTCATGGGATTTCTTTGTCCATCATTTCGGATAAAGGTGCCCAATTCACTTCTTATTTTTGGAAGGCTTTTAAAAAATGTTTAGGTACTCAAGTGAAACTTAGTACCGCTTTCATCCTCAGACGGATGGACGAGCGGAGCGTACCATTCAGACCCTTGAGGACATGTTGAGTGCATGTGTCATTGATTTCAAGGGAAGTTGGGATGATCACTTACCTTTGATTGAATTCTCTTACAACAATAACTATTATTCGAGCATCTCCATGGAACCTTTTGAAGCTCTTTATGGTAGAAGGTGTAGATATCCGTTTTGATGGTTTGAGGTTGGTGAGTCCTCACTCATTGGTTCAGAGATTATCTATGAGGCTATAGATAAGGTTCGAATCATAAGAGATAGATTGAAGACAAACTATAGTCAGCAAAAGTATTATGCCGACAATAGAAGAAGAGATCTTGAGTCTGAAATAGGCGATCATGTCTACTTGAAGATTTCACCTATGAAAGGGGTGATGAGATTAAGTAGAAAGGGGAAGTTAAGTCCCCGTTATGTTTGTCCTGATGAGGTTTTACAACGAATTGGGAAGGTTGCCTATGAGTTGAAATACCTAGTGAACTAGCTTCGATTCATCCTGTTTTCATATTTCTATGCTCAAGAAATGCATAGGCGACACGGTTCTGCATATTGAAGGTTTAGGGGTGGATGAGAACCTCTCCTATGAAGAGGTTTCGGTTGAGATCCTAGATCGCCAAGTCAAAAAGTTGAGAAACAAGGAGGTTGCCTCTGTAAAATTTCTATGAAGTAACCATCTTGTTGAGGGTGCAACATGGGAGGCTGAAGCCGACATGAAGTCCCGCTACCCGAGGTTAGATATTTCTCTTAATAGAGAAAGTAATGCATAATCATGAAATTAACTTTTTTACTAAATAGGTGCATGTTTTGGTAAAAGATAATACCAACTAGAGTTTTAAGAAGATGTTTTCATACTCTATTCTTGCTTGCAATTATGTGAAACATGTATGCATATGTTTTGACTCAAAGAATCCGCAACCACGTTGGCCTTTCCAGGGTGGTAATAGACGCTCATGTCGTAATCCTTCAGTAATTCTTACCATCTTCTGTGACGGAGGTTCAACTCTTTTTGTGTAAACACATATTGAAGATTTTTATGGTCAGTAAACACATCAACATGCACACCATACAAATGTCTCCATACTTTTAAGGCAAAAACTACAGCGGCTAACTCAAGATTATGAGTTGGGTAATTCTTCTCATTAACTTTGAGTTTCCTAGAAGCATAAGCAATTACCTTACCATGTTGCATGAGTACACATCCCAAGCTCACTCGGGAAGCATCACAATATAGTACAAAGCCTTCATTACGGTTTGCTAAGGTCAACACCAGAGCGGAGGTAAGCTTATCTTTCAACTCTTGAAAACCTTTCTCACAAGCTTCCGACCACTCAAACTTCACCTTTTTTTTGGGTCAAAGCTATTAAAGGAGAATCAATGGATGAAAATACATCAACAAAGCTTCTATAAAGTCGGCTAGACCCAAGAAACTCCTTATGTTTGTTGGAGTCAAAGGTCTAGGCCAATTTCTGACCGCATCTGTCTTCTTCGGATCAACCTCTACACCATCACCAGAGATAATGTGGCCAAGAAAAGCACCTGACCTCAACCAAAATTCTCACTTGCTAAATTTGGCATAAAGTTGGTGTTCTTTGAGGACTTGCAAGGCCAACCTCAAGTGACTCTCATTCTCATCTTTATTCTTGGAGTATATCAAAATATCATCAATGAATACAATAACAAATGAGTCGAGGTAATCTTGGAAAACTCTATTCATTAAGTCCATAAACGCCACTGGGGAATTTTTTAACCCAAAAGATATGACTACAAATTCATAGTGACCATATCTTGTTCGGAAAGCTGTTTTTGGAACATCTTCACCTCTCACCCTAAGTTGGTTATATCCCGACCTTAAGTCAATTTTTGAAAAATAACTAGAACCTTGGAGTTGATCAAAGATATCATCAATTCGAGGGAGAGGATATTTGTTGTCACGACCGGAATCTAGACCCCAGACGAGACCGGCGTCGTTGACCTCTCAGAGGTCGCAGACAAGCCTACAGACGTCATTCTTACTTCATCCAGGTTAATATTAGCAGAAAATTTGAAACTTATTGTTTCTTATCATACATAAAGGTCATTCTACTTACATTCATAATGTTCACAATCAACCATCTAACATTATGATTATCAACTGAAAGAAATAGTTCAATACTACATTAAATGTATAATTGCCAAAATGGCACCAATACAATGTCTGAGATAAAAACGGAAAGAAACACTAGTGGAACATACTCCACTAGCCAAAGCCTGCATCTAAGCTAGATAGTAACTGTAGACATCCTCGAAAGCATGAGGGCCTACCAAGTCCGGATAAAAGCTCCATGTCCGGATAGCTGCAATGTCAATCTGTAAGCTCTAGCGTCCACCTGTGCCTGACCTAAAAATATAGAGTTGTATGGGATTAGTACACACTTGTACTAAGTATGGGTATATGCAAGCACACACCAATGACATGCATGAGTAAAAATAGCTCTTTCCTAACAACATGATTATGGAAAGTCAAGTCAGTGGACTTGCCAAATTGGGGTTTAGGAAAGTTAGTGAGCTTTCCAAATTTGGATTAGGAAAGTCAGTGAGCTTTCCAAATTTGGATTAGGAAAGTCATGCCATGAGAGTAACATGCATCATCATACTTATCATATTACACACAACACATAACATCTTACACATAGCACATATCATATAGCATATAACACATAACATCTTTTATAACATTCATTCATATACCATGAGACCTTGGAACCATGGACTTGACATTAAGACTTTCCAAAATGAGGGCTCAACATATGGGACCTCAACTAGGGAGTCTTCATTAGCAAACACAGAGTCTGCTTCATTCATTCATACGTACTTCATTTCATTTCGTTCATAGGCTAGTGTAAACACCAGCTATACCTAGGATGTAGTTTAAGACTTTCATCGAGCTTGCTATGCAATGATCAAGAATAACCTAGTGTCATTACTTGAGTCTAGCTCACCTCTTGATTATCCTATTCTAACACCTTTGGTATCATTTATTTCATTATGTTCATTATTTGAGGCTGGCCTCATTCATTCATTGGGAACTTTAACTTTAACCGACATAGATCATGTGAGCATCATGAAATCCAGTGTCTCCCCCACACCGAAAAGAGGTGGAATCACCGGCCAAAGTGACACTAATATGCTAGCGTACATGGGAATTGAACCCCGCCAGATCCCTATATTGGTAGTATAGGTTCGAAGACTAGGAGATATAAGGAGACCCATACCCGGCAAGCCGGACAGTCTCATCTCATAAGAGTTACGTGAACCTCCGCCCTTCCCGAAAGAAGGCATCACCGCTCATAGTTAGTCTATTGGTGCTCAGTATAAAGTTCCATTACATTCAACTCATACGTCATGGAAGCTGGCTTCTAGTATGAGGAAATCATATCTCAATAGATGATTTCTCATCTCATCATTAGTATTAAGTGTGTTAATCTCAATACTTTCATTAGAGTGTTCATAGAGACTGGTCTCTTCATTAACTTTACACTCTCAAAGGTGAGTACGTTTTGGTAACATTTACTTAGGCTCATTTGAGATTGTTCTCATCTTTTACTTTATCCTCATATCATGTTGTCACCACATTCATTAACATTAGCACAATTGCTCTTCATAATTACTCACCCTATTTTACGTGAATGTTCATTTCATCATATGGCAATGCACTTGGCCATTTGTGTGTTTCACACTCCTACTTAACCCTTCTAAGGTTTCATCATTTCATTACATAATAATCATTTCACCGTATGCCAATGCACTTGGCCATTTAATGTTTTACACTCGTACTTAACCCTTCTAGGGTTACTTGATTTCATTACATACATCTTAGGTTCACTTATTTTTAAACGTATGCTAGACTTATGGGTCTATACATACAAGCCATGAAGCTTCATTCATAGTTCGTTAAGTGACTCATATCTTCCTAACATTATGTAGTACAAGACTTATGTATCATGTATGTATGCCAAGATCTCTATTTCGATCTAAGTAGGTGGCATTATTCTTGAACGTTTAATTCACGTATGACTTATGTATCAATACGGAAATTTGGGCAAGGGAACCCAAGTTCGAATCCCTTGGACAACACTTACATTTTTCCTTGATTTTATTTTTAGTCCTCATGACATTGGTACCCTAGATCGAGCCCCAACATCAACATTTATTTTTAGTTCCTTTTCTTTAGAAACTCTCTCCCTTAGCCGAGGGGTTGTGGGTTCGAACCCCCACAGCGCCCTTTTATTTTCCTATTTATTTTCCTTGTCTACTTCGCATTAACCATGAGGTTGTGGGATCAAACCCCCACAACCTCTCTTTATTTTTCTTTTATTCGCTTGGGACTGAGAGGTTGTGGGTTCGAACCCCCACAACCTCCTTATTTTATTTTCATTTAAATGTTGACTTATCTATGCGTTGGCAGTGAGGTTGTGGGATCGAGCCCCCACAACCTCACTTTATTTTCTTTTATTTTCCCTTTCTCATTTACTCTCCTTCACAGCCTTGAGGTCGTGGGTTCGATTCCCACGCCTCACATTTCCTTTCTTTTATTTTTCTTTCACTTCACTCGCTGCCTGGAGGTCGTGGGTTTGATTTCCACGCGTCCCATTTTATTTTATTAATTTTTGCACTCTACTTTTTCAGCCAGCATACCCCATTTCGATTCCCCCTGACCCTATTTCTTTTCTTGCGAGTTTAAGGCATCACACGGGTTAGGTCATAGGTTCGAATCCTGGTGGCCTCATCCCTTTATAATCAATTAAATTTCAAGATTTATTCCTCTACATTTAGCCTAAACTAAACTTGTAAGTTTGCTGGAAATTTAGTCATTTTCTTAGCTTATTTTCACCAACATTTTCACTTGAAAACTTAGGGAAATTCATTGATCATTTAACACTTTTTGGGGTGCATTTTCATAGATTCGTTTAGCCAAAATATTGATACTCAAATCAGCCTTACTTCCATTTTAATGAACATCACAATTTACATAGGTTTATGCACGTAAAATGACAACCAAAACAATATCAAATTTGAAGCCTTAACCCGAGACCTCATTTACAGTAACATTTTTGCACACGCACAAACTTGCACAAATTTTCGAATACATGGTTGTCTTTCATACGATTTCAAGTACACAAACATAATATATTCATCACGAAAACATATCATACACCTAAATCTACCAGCAATCATATCCAACCTACGATTCATTGGGAGCTAGTGACAGGGGCATGCAAAAGGGGAAACAATCCTAGTTTTCGAATGAATAATATGAACCTTAAGGGGTCTCTTGGGAGAGGGACCAAGATAGAAGAAAACCCATACCTTTTTGACGTTAAACCTTGACTTGATGCCCAAAAACTTCACCCAAGAACACGTCTAGGCCTCCTCAATGTCAACTCCACTCGAATGATAACCTCCCTTAGCCTAGTGTGCGATTAACGTTTGTTTTCTTGTGATTTCGTGTGAGTTCTTCAAGTGTGAAGAACTTGCTGTATTTTTCTGCTCTTGACTCTTATTTTGGCAGAGAGAAAACGTGAGAAAGAATAAGATATATTGAGCGTGAGAGTGGAGAGATAAACGCGAGAGAGTGGGAGTTATAGGAGGCTTAGGAGTCTAGTTTTAGGACTTAGTCAATAGGGTTTTGTTTATTTAAGAAAAATCTGATTTTTATTTTATTTTAAATCAGCTAATGAATAATAATTATTAATTAATTACATTAATTCCATAGCTTAAATAAAAATCATATTAATTCATTGCTTCCACCTATGTTCGAACCAGGGTGGAGCAAGACTTCACTTCAAGAGCCCAATTTCGGTCCTCTCTACCCAAATTGCCCCTCCACCTTATTAATTAAATAATTAATTATATATTTAGGATAATTACGATACTACCCTTAGCCAGGAAAAAGACCATTTTACCCCTAGACCCTTCAAACCTAAGATTTCCCCTATTTAAATCCGGTAGAGACTCCTTCGAGTAAATCTTCGTATTCGAGAGCCCTACAAGGTTGGACCCAACCTTTCCAATCTCAACTAACTCCCCAAGTTAGTTGGATTGGATGTAGCAAAGGTTCTGAGGTCTGGTTCTACGCGCATCAATCCGTGTGAACCCTGGTCTAATCATAGGTATTCTTGACACATTAAGCATTTCTTAACTTATCCATTTTTAGGGTTGTTACACTTGTTCTTTATGGTGACCTTATTGAGTTGACGATAATAAATGCACATTCTAAGGGACACATCCTTCTTCTTAACAAACAAGATCGAAGCACCCCATGGAGAAATACTATGTTTAATGAAACCCTTGTCTAGTAAATCTTTGATTTTTAGCTTCAACTCTTTCAATTCAGTCGGAGCCATCCTATATGGAGGAATTGAAATGGGATTCGTATCTGGTAATAAATCAATGCCAAAGCCAATTTCCCTTTCGGGAGGAACTCCTAGAAGGTCATTAGGAAAAACCTCTTGGAATTCTCTCACTACACGGACTGACTCAATAAAATGAGTTTCACCTTCTAGATCTTTAACCCTCACCACATGGTATAAACAACCCTTGGCTATCATCTTACAAGTCTTCAAACAAGAAAAAATTTGACCCATTGGCATAGAATTTCCCTCCTTCCACTCTAGAATAGGTTCATTAGGGAATTGAAACTTCACTACCCTTGTTCAACAATCTATGGAAGCAAAACAATAATGAAGCTAATCCATAAACAAGATGATATAAAATCAAACATGTCAAGTTCTACCAAATCAACAAGAGTAACTCTATTGGGAAGCATCACAGAACATTTCCTACAGACTCTTTTTGCAACTATCGAGTCACCCATTGGGGTATAAATGGAAAAGGTTTCAATTAAAACATCGAGAACTACATCAAACTTCCTAGCTACAAAAGGTGTAACAAACAAAAGAATAGCACCTGGGTCAAGCAAAGCATAAACATTAACAGAGAAAACTTGTAACATACCAGTCACAACGTCGGGAGATCCTTCTTGTTCACCCCTACCGTTGAGTGCATAGAAATGGTTCCTTTTGGGAGCTTCACAATTCGAACCACTTGGTTGAGCTTGGCTATTTTCCTTACCTTGGACTCTCACATTAGGACAATCTTTCACCATATGTCCACCTTTGGCACAACCATAGCACCTATTATTCCCTACAAGCCATTCACCCACATGTTTCTTACCACACTTACCACAAGTTGGTCTTTATCTTGGTGGATCAACACTTCTCCCTTTTTGAGGTTTAGGATTACAACCTCTATCATTGCGATTCTTGGAGAAGTTTGAAGGAACTTGGTTCCAAACCTCTTCTTGAACTTAGGCTTATCTTGAACATCAAGCCTACTCTTAGAAGAACCACTTTCAAAAGATTTTGCCTTCTTAGCTTCCCTATTCCTCTTACTTAGACGACTTTCCTCAACCTAGAAAGATCCATATTGTTGTGAAGCATGATTGCATGACATTTTTCTTCAAGCTATTCGGATACACCCATTACATAACGGCTCATTTCATCCCTAGCATTGGAAACCAAAGAAGAAGCATATTTGGACAGTTTAATGAACTTCAAGGAGTATTCCTTAACACTCATACCTCCTTGATGAAGGTTGATGAACTCCTCTACCTTAGCTTCTCTTTGCTCCCTTGGGAAGAATCTGTCAAGAAAGGCTTTTTCGAAGATCTCCCAAGTCAAGGGACCATCTCGTAAAGCCCTACTATCCTTCCATTAATTCTACCATGTCTGAGCCACGTCCTTGAGTTGATAAGCAGCAAGTTCAGCCTTCTCAGTAGTACTCACCCCCAGAACAAACAAAATCTTGTATACCTCATCAAGGAAATCTTGGGGGTCTTCGTCAACTTTTAAATAAGGAAAATAGAAGGATTCATCCTCGTAAAATCTCTCAAACTACTAGCCATATTACTAACATATTGGTTCTCTGTAGGAACAACCTCTCTGTTAGCTTGTGCCGTGATGGCTTGAGCTTGGGTGGTGATGGCTTGCGCCATTTGGAATAGTGCTTCCCTCACCTCACCATCCGTCATAGTTGGAGGATTCACCGAAACTTGATCATTTGCAGCAGCTTGCGCTTGAGAAGCATTTCAATTACCTTGGGGAGTAGCTCCCGCATTCGCAATCTCCTCTCCTAATCTTCTCGCGGCTGTCCTTTTTGTGTTCATCGCCTATAACCACAAGAAAGGGATTAGATGCAAATAGACACATAGTGACCAAACTCTAAAGGTATGACATAGGAGTATCAAGAAAAGAGAAGTTTCCTAATCATCACAAAGCCTCTCATCCACAATTGTGGCGCGTTTCACAACCATGAACAGGACACTAGGTAATGTGGTTTAGTGAGACATTGATCCTAAGGATATTTAACCTCATGCTCTGATACCAAGTTTGTCACACCCGGAGAGCATACCCCGGTTGCAACCGGGCCATCGTCCTCTCAGAGGACTCAGACAAGACCTTAGTATTCGTCATAACATGAGATCTGTAAAATTTGCGGAAAAATTAAACTTTTACCTTATACTTTAAGTGTACTTAGACTTCATACTTAACATTCATAGTAGCATACGATATTCTAAAACCTTTTCTCACGTATATAAAACCATCTAAAGAGTGCAAATCTGGACTTAGCCAGTAGATAGTCAATAAGCCTTATAGGCCTTAATACAAAAGAATCCAAAGAACATAAATGGAAATCGAATACTCTTAAAATCTACTAATATCTTCAAAAGCTAGAATAATGAAAATGTAGCATCCCCGAATATTGAGGGCCTACCAAGACTTGGAGAAAGAGTTCCAAGCTTCTTCAAATCGAACTCCTTAAGCTTCAATTGTCAGAACTGTCACATCTGGGTTTACCCCCTAGACGTAACCGGCGTCGTCGTCCTCTTTGAGGACTAATACTAGCCCCTTAATTATCATCATCGCATTCACAAGTAAAAAATATGGAAGAATTTAAAACTTTTAACTATATCTAATTTGAGGTTTACATATACCTCTTCATACACGTAATAGTATTATTATCGAGTATACATAGACCCTTCGTATAAGAAGATTACTTAGTCTTCTACTTTTATTTCACATACATATATATGAGAGAAATAGAGTCATAAAATATGTCTCATCTCATAACCTTCTAGAATGACAATGTCAACTTGGGCATAGCCCTACTACAATAAAAGTAAGCCACATATAGGATTTATACAACTTGTCTTCAAATGAAAAAAGAGTCAACATAAGTGTCTTAATATCTAAGCAAATCCATAGGTAGAATATCATCATCATCCTCGGGAAAATGAGAACCTACCACTTGAATGATAAGAGTATCCAAGTCTCCTTCTCAATCGCCTCGAACCAAACCTCAACGACCGGAACCTAAATTGTTTGGGAAAAAAGGGAGAAAATGGGGTTAGTAAGCCACATGTACTAAATATGATACCATATGCACATATAGCAAGCAAACATGCTAAAAAGGGACATTTAGTTAAATCATGCCATTTTACCTATTTATGCACAATCAACAAACTATACAAATCATTTAGACATGTTCAATCAAGCCAAAGCAACCATATGCATATCACATACTTGAACCCATAATCTCATACAACCCTATCACCAAGTAATCACATCACAAGCATGAATAAGAGTTTATCATGTAAGCAAGACAACCATTCATAATCCTTATAAAGTCACAAGTGCAATGACCAAGCAAAGCCCCATAACCCTACTTAATCAAGTAACCGAATAAGAATCATAAATAGTAACTCACTTCACATAACATAGCCTTCAATGCACATAAGTTCCTACGTTAGCAATAAAGACCATTTACATGTTCATAAGCATTACAATCATCATATAAGGTCATCTACCTTTATCATCATTTATAAACATAATATTAACCTCCTAAATCTCCTATCAAGGCAAACTAGTGCAAGGCATAGGTAAAGTCCCATACCCCTACGTATGCTAAGACAAACCCCTCAAGTCACTTTAGTTAGTCTATACGTCATTACTTCATTTTAGTTTAAGAAATAATTGCCTTAACCAACGTATACCACATGAGCTAATGTGGAATCTGGTATTGCAAAACCTTACACCGATGGAAGGTGGTCTACCGGCAAAGATAGAACCTAACATGAAACCAAGCATCTAGGTGGATCCACTAGCTAGTATTCCTATGGTGGCAACATAGTTATGGAACTTGGGGCAACATTGGAAACATCACTCTACACCCTATTTTGGTCATGAGGCTATCTACCCCGTGAGAACCGTAGTGAACCCTACTTTCCCTATATGGGAAAGTGTCACCCTCTCACATACAAGATCACTCGGTGCTAAGCTAAGTCACTTATTGAAATGTCTTTAATCATTATTTATCAATCATAACTTAGTTTAGGTCATAGGGTCTAGACCTTGTATAATCATCATCATAATAGCTTAATAGGAATTGCATGAGTATAATCCTTCCATCACAATCCACATAAGTAAGGTTAACACATTACATACTCTTTCATAATAAGGCACATTGATAATCACCATCATTCTTATAACTTTACATCTTATTCAACCTCTCAACCATAAAAAAGAAATTTCAATTCAATATTATACCACCCTATCAATCCTAAACAAGGCATAATCCAACATAATCACCATGACTTAATCACAACTAAACATAATTGAAGCGAAGTATAGGGATCACAAGACTTACCAAGTCTCCTTAACAATCCTCATCAAGGTGTTACGCTTAACCCTTAGTTAAACTCAATTAGGTCATCAAATAACCATAATTCAATAACCAAAATAATCACAAGGCTAATAGAATCACGATATCACAATTCGATAATAGATCAAAGCTTAGGATTAAGTCAAATCACCATACCCTAGATCACTTATCAAGAACTATTATGAAAGACTATACATCACCCTAATTCATTCATATTATCATAAAAACATCATCTAGTAGTAATTCAACTCTTAACCAAGTCAATTGAATGAACAAGACACAATTTAAGTAAAGATCACAACCTAGGGTTAGGGACTTAGGATCATGTTCTTCAATTTAGGCAAGACCATCAACAGTTACCATAATCAAGTTAGAATACAAGTTAATATAGTCAATATAACCAAAAGAAAACATCAACAACTCAATTCATAACTTTAAATTCGTAATTGGATGAAACCCATTTGAAAACTCTATATTTAAAAACACTTTGAATGAACCCTTTGAGGAAAAAGGTCTGAAACGTGAAGAGATCCCATACCTAAACGTTTTGATAAAGATTTGAAGATGAATTCGTCCCTTTCAAGCCCCCAAAGCCCTTCCTTATCTTAGTCTTCAATGGTGTCCTCCAATAGAGAGAGAAAGAAGAGAGAAGATAGAGTAATTGGTCTTTTAGTTCTAATTAGATTAATGGGGTTGGGAAATTTATATGGGTGACTAGATAACTTAATTAGACCCCCTTCATCCCTTAATTAACCTCCTAACCCCCTAACTAATTAATGGAACTTAAATTAAAAACGTGCAGGAAATCTAAGCCCTAACAAACGGAACCCCATCGACGGGCCAGCTGTGAGTCAACGGACCCATACCCTCTCATCCTGCACGTCCGTCAATGAGTTCAGAGACTTGTGCAGGTGAGGGTTCCTCCAGTTGGCTAAGTGTGGGACGACAGTGTAATCGATGCCCCGTCAATCCACACACGGACAGTAGCCTCCTCCGTCGATGAACACTACCTAGACAGTGTTGCCTCAATCTGTAGGGGTCCTCTTCAAGGGCCCTTGGTTGGTCCTTGGGGAGTCGTACCTGGACGTTTCAACCATGAAACATCTTTAACACGTGTTCCACACATTTTCACCAAATTTCGTGAATTTCTAACTTTTAAAAACTAGTCAAACAGGCCAAAGCACACTAGTACCTCTTTGAACCAACTTTCGAACGTCATGAACGTTCTTGGACGTTATGGTTCCTAGAATTCCTAAATGACCTATATTAATTAAACTAACCTTAAAACAGTGTCTAGACTTGATGAAACCTATGTTAGGCTTAACGACACGTCTTATATTTTCGAAGTGTTACATTGTCCCCCCTTAAGGAACATTCGTCCCCGAATGACACTAAAATTCTTTTAAAGGAAGGAATAGACTCAAGACTAGCAGCCCAAGCAACATTAATTCAATACAACATAATACATATAATTTCAATCAAGGCAATTCAAAACTTCAATTACCAACTATGAGACTCAAACATTACTTCATGAGACATTTCCTTCTCACAACAACAACATCAGCTCAACATGACACACATGAGTCAATTATAATCAAGTTCAACTTATCAACATGATATACACTAATTGATAAAGACTCAACATGTCAAAATGCACAACATAACTCAAAATAAGCCAAAAATAAAAATTTCAAATTTTAGGGCAAAATCAGTGTAACCTCACTGTAAGGATTTCAAAAATGCAACTTTTGCAAATCTTCGCCCAAAAATCAAGAAACTTCAATTTCTAGTCATATTTATATTATTAAAAGAATGACTAACCTTAATTATAAAAAAGATGAGGGTAACGGGACTTCATGTCGGCCTCGGCCTACCATGTTGCACCCTCAACTAGGTGATTTTTCCATAATACTTTTACGGATATCACCTCTTTGTTACTCAACCTTTTCACTTACCTATCTAGGATTTTACCGGAACCTCCTCATAGGAGAGGTTATCCTTGACACCAAGACCTTTAATAGGAAGAATGGACTCGGGATCACCGACACACTTCTTAAGCATAGAAACATGAAAAACCGGATGAACCGAAGCCAATTCACTAGGCAACCTCAATTCATAGGCAACCTTACCAATTCTTTGTAAGATTTCATAGAGACCCACATAACGAGGACTCAACTTCCCTTTCTTGCCAAATCTAAGAATCCCCTTCATAGTTGAAATTTTCAAATACACCTTATCACCTTCTTCAAACTCAAGATCCCTCCTCCTATCATCGGCGTAAGACTTTTGCCGATTATAGGAGACCTACACCTCCTACCATACAAGGCTTCATTGGGAGCCATGGAAATGGTGAATGGGAACTATTATTATAAGCAAACTCTACAAAAGGCAAGTGCTTATCCCAACTCCCTTTGAAAGTGATGACACAAGCTCTAAGCATATCCTCAAGGGTTTGAATAGTACGTTCCGCTTGACCATCCATTTGGGGATGAAAAGCGGTACTCAACTTCACCTTAGTACCCAACCCTTCTTGAAACGACCTCCAAACCTAGATGTGAATTGTGCACCCCTATCCGATATGATGGATAACGGAATACCATGGCAACATACAATCCCATCTATGAAGATCTTAGCATAATCCTCCGCCGAATAAGTAGACTTGACGGGAATAAAGTGAGCGGACTTGGTCAACCTATCAACCACCATCGATATGGAGTCATATTGCTTTTGGGTCTTGGGCAAACCTACCACAAAATCCATATTGATGTCTTCCCACTTCCAAGTAGGAGTATGGATTTATTCTAGTAAGCCACCGGTTTTAGATGCTCGGCTTTGACTTGTTGGCAATTTGGACATTTGGCAACAAACTCCACTATGTCCTTTTTCAAACCTTCCCACCAGTACACCTCCCTAAGGTCATGATCATCTTTGTTGACCCCGGATGAATGGAATAGTGGGACCCATGAGCTTTCTCAAGGATACGGTTCCTCAAATCATCAACATTAGGAACACATAACCACCCTTGATATCTCAAAACACCATCCCCCCTAAGGAGAATGACTCATTTAACTTGCCAAGAACCGATTCTTTCAACTCCATTAATGGTTTATCAAGGTGTTGTTTAGACTTAACCTCAACAACCAAAGATGATTCGGAGTTATGATGGACCGTCACACCACCATTCAGAGAACCTTCCGATCTCACACCTAAACTAGCCTTCCTATGAACATCCTTCACTAGGTCCTTTTTGGCTTCTTCGATGTGAGACACACTAACCATAGTCAAATGGATTAGAGCATCCGCTACGACATTGGCCTTGACGGGGTGATAGAGAACACTCATATCATAGTTTTCAACAACTCTAGCCATCTTCTTTGTCGGAGATTCAACTACTTTTGGGTAAATACATATTGGAGACTTTTATGATCGGTGAACACATCAACATGGACACCATACAAATAATGCCTCCAAATTTTCAAAGCAAACACCACGGCCTCTAACTCAAGGTCATGAGTGGGATAGTTCCTCTCATGCACCTTAAGATGCCTAGAAGCATAGGCAATCACCTTCCCATGTTGCATAAGCACACACCCAAACCCACACGGGATGCATCACAATAAACCACAAACCATTTTTACCCTCCGATAAAGTCAACAACGGAGAGGAAGTAAGCCTATCTAAAAGATTTGGAAGATCTTTTCACATGCTTTCGACCACTCAAACTTCTTACTCTTTTGGGTCAAAGTAGTCAAGGGAGATGCAATGGATGCAAAACTATCCACAAACCTCCTATAATAACCCGCTAGACCCAAGAAACTCCTAATGTAGGTTGGAGTCAATGGTCTAGGCCGTCTTCCTTGGATCAACCTCAACTCCCTCACTTGAGATGATATGACAAAGAAATGCCACCAACCTCAACCAAAACTCACATTTTCTATATTTGGCAAACAATTGATGCTCTTTAAGGGTTAACAACAACACCCTCAAATGACCCATGTGATCACTCTCATTTTTTGAATATACCAAGATGTCGTCAATGAACACAATGACAAAAGAATCTAGGTAACTTTGAAACACCCTATTCATTAGGTCCATAAACGCCGCCGGAGCATTAGCGAGACTAAAGGACATAACTAAGAACTCATAGTACCCATATCTAGTTTGGAATGCCGTCTTTGGTATATCCTCACCTCTCACCCGAAGTTGGTGATACCCCGATCTCAAGTAAATTTTTGAAAAGTAGCTTGCCACTTGGAGTTGATCAAACAAGTCGTCAATCCGAGGGAGAGGATACTTATTCTTAAATGTGACTTTGTTGAGTTGGCGATAATCAATACATATTCTCAAAGGACCCATCCTTTTTCTTCACAAACAATACCGGAGCACCCCATGGAGAAATAATAGGACATATGAATCCCATGTCTAGTAAATCCTTAAGTTGTGACTTCAACTCCTTCAATTCGGCCGGAGCCATCCGATAAGGAGGAATCGAAATGGGGTTTGTTTTTGGTAGCAAATCAATACCAAAATCAATTTCCCGTTCGGGAGGAATACCAGGAATGTCATTAGGGAAGACCTCCGTAAATTCACTCACTACGGGGACCGACTCAATGGGAGGAATTTTGGAGTCAAGATATTGGACTCTCACTATATGATATAGGAAGCCCTTAGAGATCATTTTGCAAGCTTTTAAACAAGAAATGATACAACCTATAGGAATATAACGTCGCCCCTTCAACTCAACAACGGGTTCATTTGGGAAATTAAACCTTACCACCCTTGTCCTACAATCAATAGTGGCAAAACAAGAATGCAACCAATCCATACCCAAAATAATGTCAAAATCAAGCATATCTAGTTCTACTAGATCAACATTAGAAACTCTATTGGGCAACATGATAGGACAATTTCTATATACCCTCTTTGCAACAACCGACTCACCCACCGGTGTAGACACTAAGAAAGGCTCATGCAATATATCGGGTAAAGTATTAAACTTTTTGGGTATAATAGGTGTAACAAAAGACAAGGTAGCACCCGAATCAAGTAAAGCACAAACATCTATAGAAAAGACTTGTAAGAACTGATCACCACATTGGGAGAGGTCTCTTGATCCCCCTAGTACAAAGAGCATAGAAGCGATTCTTCTTTTGAGCATCACTAGAACAACTTGCTTGACCACTCTTCTCTTGACCCTTCATGTTAGGACAATCTCGAACCGTGTGCCCAACTTTCCCACAACTGAAGCATTTATTTCTCCCAATGAGGCAAGCACCAAAATGCTTCTTCCCACACTCACCACATGTAGGCTTCTCATTAGGAGAGTTCCCACTCTTCCCCTTTTGAGCTGTAGATTTAGCCACCTTGTCATCACGAGCCTTAGGGAACTTGGATGGAACTTTATTAGAGAACCTCTTTTTGAACCTAGGCTTTTCTTGAATCTCAAGCCTACTCTAGGAAGAACCACCTTCAAAGGACCTTTTCTTCTTGGAACCTCTAGCCTTTCTCCTATTCGGTGCCTCCTCAACTTGTCTATCATGCACCATAAGTCGAGAGATGTTCATGTTGTCATGAAGCATGGTCGAATGACACTCTTCTTGCAAATCATCTGACACGCTCGTCACAAAGCGGCTCATCTCATCTCTAGGATCGGAAACCAAAGAGGGAGCATATTTTTACAATTGAGTAAATTTCATAGAATACTCACAACACTCATACCTCCTTGACGAAGGTTGATGAACTCCACCACTTTGGCCTCCCTCATCTCTCTAGGGAAGAACTGATCAAGAAATTCCTTCTTGAAAATCTCCCAACTTATCGGTCCACCCTGAAGAGGTCGATTATCCTTCCATTGAATATATTTAAGTTTGAACCACATCCTTGAGTTGATATGTGGCTAACTCAGCCTTCTCACTAGTTCTTAACCCCATGGCAAAGAGTATCTTATAAACTTCATCGATGAAATCTTGGGGGTCTTCATCCACCCTAGACCCATGGAAAGTAGGAGGGTTCATCCGAGTGAAGTCCCTTAGACGAGATGCCATGGTAGAGACTTGTTGAGGGGCTTGAGGTGCAATCTCCCTATTGGCTTGGGCCATCATAGCTTGATCTTGAAGAGTAGCGTCTTGGGCCAATTAGAGAAGGGAAACCCTTATGTCCCTATCTGTCAAGGGTGGAGGATTGGCCGGAACTTGTTCAACATTAACCTCCTCTTCAAGTGGAGGATATTCATTACCATGGGGAGGACCAATCTCCTCCTCAAGCCTTCTTGCAGCATTCCTCCGAGTATTCATTTCCTATAACCTAAATACAAGGTTTAGGTGAAAGAAATTGATAGTTACTCTAGAGGCACGAGATTGGATTTTCAAGAAAGAGAGAGATTCCTAAGCATCACATAGATTCCTAATCATAAGTGTGGCGCGCTTCACAATTACGAGTACGAATCTACATAGACGTGGTTGAGAGAGACATCATTATCAAGGATATTTAACCTCATATTCTTATACCAGGTTTGTCACATCCGGGTTTACCCCCTAGACGTAACCGGCGTCGTCGTCCTCCTTGAGGACAAAGACTAGCCCCTTAATGATAATCCTCGCATTCACAAGTCAAAATACGGAAGAATTTAAAACTTTTAACTATATCTAATTTGAGGTTTACATAAACCTCTACATACACATAATAGTATTATTATCGAGTATACATAGACCCTTCGTATAAGAAGATTACTTAGTCTTCTACTTTTATTTCACATACATATATAAGATAGAAAAATAGTCATAAAATATGTCTCATCTCATAACCATCTAGAATGACAATATCAACTTTGTCATAGCTCAAAAACTATAAAAGTAAGCCACATATAGGATTTATACAACTTGTCTTCAAATGAAAGATAGAGTCAACATAAGTGTCTTAATATCTAAGCAAATCCATAGGTAGAATATCGGCATCATACTCGGGAAAATGAGGACCTACCACTTGGATGATAAGAGTATCCAAGCCTCCTTCTCAATCGCCTCGAACGAAATCTCAACGACCAGAACCTAAATTGATTGGGAAAAAAGGGAGAAAATGGGGTTAGTACGCCACATGTACTAAGTATGAGACCATATGCTCATATAACAACCAAACATGCTAAAAAGGGACATTTAGTTAAATCATGCCATTTTACCTCTTTATGGACAATCAACAAACTATACAAATCATTTAGACATGTTCAATCAAGTCAAAGCAACCATATGCATATCACATACTTGAACCCATAATCTCATACAACCCAATCACCAAGTAATCACATCACAAGCATGAATAAGAGTTTATCATGTAAATAGAAAAGCAAGACAACCAATCATAATCCTTACAAAGTCACAAGTGCAATGACCAAGCAAAGCCCCATAACCCTACTTAATCAAGTAGCCAAATAAGAATCATAAATAATAACTCACTTCACATAACATAGCCTTCAATACACATGAGTTCATACTTTAGCAATAAAGACCATTTGAATGTTCATAAGCACTACAATCATCATATAAGGTCATCTACCTTTATCAATATTTATAAGCATAATATTGACCTCCTAAAGCTTCTATCAAAGCAAACTAGTGCAAGACATAGGTAGAGTCCCATACCCCTATCTAAGCTAAGTCAAACCCCTCAAGTTACTTTAGTTAGTCTATTCGTCATTACTTCATTTTAGTTTAGGGAACACTTGCCTTAACCGACATTGACCACATGAGGTAATGTGGAATCCGGTGTTGTAAAACCTTACACCGATGGAAGGTGGTCTACCGGCCATGATAGAACCTAGCATGAAACTTAGAATCTAGGTGGATCCACTGGATAGTATTCCTATGGTGGAAACATAGTTAAGGAACTTGGGGCAACATTGGAAATATAACTCTACACCCTATTTGGGTCATGAAGCTATCCACCCCGTCAGAAACGTAGTGAACCCTACTTTCTCTATATGGGAAAGTGTCACCCACTCACATACAAGATCACTCGGTGCTAAGCTAAGTCCCTTATTGAAATTTCTTTAATCTTTATTTATCAATCATAACTTATTTTATGTCATAGGTTCTAGCCCTTGTATAATCATCATCATAATATCTCAATAGGAATTGCATGAGTATAATCTTTTCATCACAATCCACATAAGTTAGGTTAACATATTACATACTCTTTCATAATAAGGCACATTGATAATCACCATCATCCTCATAACTCTACATATTAATCAACCTAAAAACCATAATCAAGACATTTTAATTCAATATCATACCACCCTATCAATCCTAAACAAGGCATACTCCAACACAATCACCATGACTTAATCACAATTAATCATAATTGAAGCAAAGTATAGGGATCACAAGACTTACCAAGTCTCCTTCACAATCCTCATCAAGGTGTTACCCTTAACACTTAGTTCAACTCAATTAGGTCATCAAATCACCATAATTAAATAACCAATATAATCACAAGAATAAAAGATACAATATAAGTAACGATCACAACCTAGGGTTAGGAACTTAAGATCATGTTCTTCAATTTAGACAAGACCATCAATAATTACCATAATCAAGTTAGAATACATGTTAATATAGTCAATATAACCTAAAGAAAACAACAACAACTCAATTCATAACTTCAAATTCGTAATTGGATGAAACCCACTTGAAAATTGTAGATTTGAAAACACTTTGAATGAACCCTTTGAGGAAAAATGTCTCAAAGGTGAAGAGATCCCATACCTAAATGTTTTGACAAAGATTTGAAGATGAATTCGTCCCTTTCCATCCCCAAAGCCCTTCCTTATCTTAGTCTTCCATGGTGTCTACCAATAGAGAGAGAGAAGAGAGAAAATAGAGTAATTGGTCTTTTATCTCTAATTAGATTAATGGGGTTGGGGACTTTATATGGGTGACTAACTAACTTAATTAGACCCCCTCAATCCCTTAATTAAAAGCCTAACCCCCAAACTAATTAATGGAACTTAAATTAAAAAGGTGCAGGAAATATATGCCCTCATACCCCATCGACGGGCCGTCTGTGAGTCGATAGACCCATACCCTCTCGTCCTGAACATCTGTCGATGAGAATAGAGACTTGTGCAGGAGAGATATTCCTCTAGTTGGCTAAGTGTGGGACGACGGTGGCATCGACGACCCATTAATCCACACACGGACAGTAGCCTCCTCCGTCGATGCACACTGCATAGGCAGTGTTGCCTCAATCTGCAGGGGTCCTCCTCAAGGGCCCTTTGTTGGTACTTCGGGAGTCGTACCCGTATGTTTCAACCATAAAACATATCTAACACGTGTTCCACACATTTTCACCAAATTTCATTAAATTTCAACTCTTAAAAACTAGTCAAACAGGCCAAGGCACACTAGTACCTCTTTGAACCAACTTTCGAACGTCATGGACGTTCTTGGACGTTTTGGTTCCTAGAATTCCTAAATGATCTATATTTCTTTGTTCCTCTTCCTTAGACGACTCTCCTCTACTTGTTGTGCATGGACCATCAACCTGGAAAGATCCATATTCTCATGAAGCATGGTTGAACGACATTCTTCTTCAAGCTTTTCGGACACGCCCGTTACATAGCGGTTCATTTCATCCCTATTATTAGAAACCAAAGAGAAAGAATATTTGGACAACTTAATGAATTTTAAGGAGTATTCCTTGACACTCATACATCATTGACGAAGATTAATGAACTCCTCTAGCTTAGATTCTCTTTGCTCCTTTGGGAAGAATATGTCAAGAAAGGCCTTTTTGAAGATCTCCCAAGTCACGGGACCACCTCCTAAATCTCTACTATCCTTCCACAAATTTTACCATGTCTGAGCCATGTCCTTGAGTTGATAGGCAGCAAGCTCAGCCTTTTCAATAGTACTTACTATCGCGACCCGGATTCTGGAATACGAATCACAACCAGCGTCGTTGACCTCTTAGAGGTCGCAGAAAAGCCTCTTCTTGCATTCATCACATTCATACGGTTAATTTTAGCGGAAAATTTAAAACTTTTTGTTTATATTTGAAGTATACATAGACTTCATATTGCAAACATATAAATGCGTATTTGTAAGAAAGTTCAATGCTCATACATCAACCATCTAGTTATAGAAACATACAACTTGAAAGAAATAAAACCTCATGTCATGAGTAATACTTGCCAAAACGGCACCATTACAAGCGTCTGAATAAAATGGGAAAGAAACACTAGTGGAACATACTCCACTAGTTCAAACCTACTACTAAGTAAGAAATGTAAAGACAGGCATCCTCGAATGCATGAGGACCTACCAAGTCCGGATGAAATCTCTGAGTCTAAACAGCTGCAATGATACGTTCAACGTCCACCTGAGCCTGCACCTAAAATAGTAATATTGTATGGAATTAGTACACACTTGTACTAAGTATGGGTATATGCAACAACACATAATGGTAATGCATGAACAAGAATGGCTCTTCCTAATCAACATGCTTTCTTAGGAGGTCAAGTCTCTTGACTTGCTTAATTCGTAATAGGAAGGTCATACCATGAATATGTCACACATCATACATACATAGGTTCACATAACATACATTTCATGTTTCATATAGCATAAATTTCATATCTACGAGACCTTGGAATCATTGACGTAGCATTAAGACATCTCAAGTGAGGGCCCAACATATAGGACCTCAACCCGAGGGCCTTCTTTAGCAAACACAGAGTCTTCTTCATTCATTCATTCGTACTTCACATTATTACTTTCATTCACTCATAAGCTGATTTAAACACCAGCTATACCTAGGATGAAGTTTAAGACTCTGATCGGGATCATGAAGTGCAATGACCAAGAATGATCAATGTCATTACTTGAGTCCGGTTTCACCTCCTGATTGTCTTGCACAAACACCTTTGCTATCGTTCACTTTATTATATTTCATACTTTGAGGAACTTTCAGCCTTAACCGACATAGATCATGTGAGCATCATGAAATCCGGTGTCTTCCCCACACCGAAAAGAGGTGGAGTCACTGGCCAAAGTGAAACAAAAACATGCTAGCTTTATGGGTTCGAACCAAGCTAGTTGCCTATGTTGGCAACATAGTTCAAATACTAGGAGATTTAGGGATACCCATACCCACCTTGGTGTACAGTATCATCTCATGATAATTACGTGAACCTCCGCCCTTCCCGAAAGAAGGCATCACCACTCATAACTAGCCTATCGGTGCTTAATTTAAAGTTCCTATTTACATTCAACTCATACATCATCGAAGCTTGCTTCTAGCATGAGGTAGTCATAGCTCATTAGATGATTTCTCATCTCTTATTTACGTATTAAGTATGAATTGCCCTTACACTTACATATAGAATGTGATTGAGGCTTGTCTCTTAATATTCAACACTCTCTTAGGTGAGTACTTTTGGTGACCTTTACTTAGGCTTGGTTGAGACTTGTCTCACCATTCATCTTAGCCTCTTATCTTGTTGTCGCCATTTTCATTAACATCATAGTTTAACATAATTACTCACCTCATTACGTGAATGTTCATTTCTTCATCTTGGCATTAACTTACATCATATGCCATGCACATGGCCTTTAGTGTACTTTACACCTATGATAGTACCCCTTTCTGGTTACTCATATTTGGCTAAGTGTTTCATGATCATCTAAGTGCATAATGTGCAATACCTATGCACCTTGCACATTCGGCCAAGGGACCGAGTTCGATCCCTAGTTGTTGCGTTTTATTTTATTATATGTAAGACTTTTGTGCCTCACAATTTTGGTCAAGAGGACCCGTCTTCGAATCCCTTGGGCAGCATGTATATTCTTTTGATTTATTTTCATTGTGTGTGTGAGAGACTTATGCGTCTCCACACATTCGGCCATGAGGCAGGGTTCGATTCCCATCTTACATAAGATTATTATTTTTTAATTTACTCAAGACCTCTTCATCTAGTTCTAGAACCTTGAGGTTCTGGGTTCCACCCTCAATGGCAGTATCCCTTTTTCTTCATTTTTACAAGTGTTTAGCCGAGACTTATTCAATTAGTATAGGCCTTTAGTTCACTTTCTTGCATTTTAGCCTAGGCGTTTACCTTAGAGTTTTACATGAACTTGTAACCAATACTTTGAGCTAAAATAATGCCATCTACCCGTAGCACCTCTTAAGCTCTAAGGAATCACATTTAGCCCAATTTCTTTATCACAGTACATTCACATATTCGTATGTATTAACCTTTGTTGTGCAACGATTTCATAGTTTCTATAGTGAAGCATTCGGGTTCATTAGGACATTAGATTAGTATTTAGTCCTTGTCGAATTAACATAAATGTTCCTTTGTGCAGTTGAGACCATGGCCGAGAGTCTTAGACTCCAAAGAATCGGCAGATTAACATTTCGTTAAGGACCATACTTTTATTTTCTTGTTCATGAATATCACGTTTTCTTTTTGCATGTTAAACACATAACATTACGTAACACATAATTCACAATTTCTTCAAATAGACCTTAACAACATAATCACGGAAAACAGCATACTTGTGCACATGTAACATTCAATATTCGGACGCACATAACAAAATCATAAAAAGTCCGAGAACACACATTGCACACAATCACAATCATTCCTAAAGTCATAACAATGCATGCATCAATCGTTCATAGGATCTAATGACAGGGGCATGCAACGGGGACAACCTTAGTGTTTAGATTGGATTTGAACTGAGCCTTAGGGGACTCTTGGGAAAGGGACCAAGCGAGAAGAAAACCCATACCTTTTTCAGCCTTGATAACCAGCCACAAACACGTGCTAACCCACGCACAAACCCCTCTTCCGATTCTTGGTTCTTGTTCACAAGTGAATTCCATTACGTGATTTCTTAAAGCACTTAGGTGTACAATTTTTCTTTTCGTTTTTGATTGATTAAGCCGAGAACTCTTTAGAACCGGATGCTTATTTTGTTTTCTATTTTTAAATTGCAAAGTAAAGCTGAAAAACATTTTGTGGATATATAATGAATTAAGAGTGCACATTGAGTACACTCCTAGTGGGAGTCGTGCGCCTCTTTTCTTGGGGGGTTTGTTGTTGACTTATTTAACACAATTTAAATGATAAGATCAGATTATAATCTACATGTTAAGTTACTATAACGCCCCTCCTTATTTTGTCTAATTTAAAGAACCTAAATCGTCAACTTTAATGCCCCCAACTCGGCTCGAACCCGAGTATGGAGATCCGGTAAAACTCGGATTTGACCATCGAGATTTGAACCATTTTGACTAATTAAAAATATTATTTAATTAATTAAGTAGCAACATTCTATGTACGTTTATGTCTTATTTAGCATAGTCTTTTTCGGGTTGTCACACTTACTCCCATAGAAAACAAGATCTTATAGACCTCATCAAGGAAATCTTGGGGGTCTTCATCAACTTTTGATCCAAAGAACATGAGAGGATTCATTCTTGTAAAATCTCTAAAACGACTAGCCATAGTACTAGCGTGTTGGTTCTTTCGAGGTACAACCTCCATGTTAGCTTGTGCCGTAATGGCTTGAGCATGAGTGGTGATGGCTTGGTCCATTTGGAACAGGTTTGCCCTCACCTCACCATCCGTCATGGCCATAGGATTGACCGGAACTTGATCATTCGCAACAGCTTGCACTTGAGGAGGAACTTGATTGCCTTGGGGAGTAGCTCCGCATTCGCAATCACTTCTCCTACTCTTCTCGCGGCTGTCCTTCTTGTGTTCATCGCCTATAACCACAAGAAAGGGATTAGATCCTAACAAACACATAATGTCAAATCTCTAAAGGCACGACATAGGGTTACCAAGAAAAGAGAATTTTCCTAAACATCACATAGCCTCTCATCCATAATTGTGGCGCGCTTTTAGTGAGACATTGATCCTAAAGATATTTAACCTCATGATCTGATACCATGTTTTTCACATCCGGAGAGTACACCACAGATGTGACCGTCGTCGTCGTCCTCTCATAGGATTAGACAAACCCTTAGCATTCTTCATAGCATGTCATCATTTAAAATTGCGGAAAAATTTAAAAATTTTAATACTATGTTAAGTATACTTAGACTTCAAACATAACATTCATGAAAACATACGTAGTGATATTCTGAAAGCTATCTCATATAAAAACCATCTAAAGAGTACGAATCTGGACTTAGCCAATAAAAGTCAATATGCCATATAGGCCTTAATACAAAAGAATCCAAAGAATGTAAACGAAATCAAAAGTATTCTTAATAACTACTAAAGTTTTCATGAACTGGAATAATGAAAATATAGCATCCCCGAACATGAGGACCTACCGAGACTTGGAGAAAGAGTTTCAAGTTTCTTTAATCGACCTAATCAATCTTCAATGGCCGGACATTACATATGTAGTAATATAAAGTAATGGGGTTAGTACGCCACATATACTATGTATGGGTATATGCACATAATATTTAAGGACATGCATGAAAAGGATCATTTCATAGAAAGCATGCTAAGTCATTTGAAAATCTTCAATGCACATACCGTAGAACATATACAAGTTAAGGATTCCATCAACATAAATCACGATCATAAACAATACATATTATCATAAAGTCATGTTAACATTTAATATTCATTAGATCATATAATCATAATATACAAAACACCTACCAATGATACCGTTCCCAACCTACAAGTGCAATGGTCATGTGAAGCCCCATAACCCCCCACAACCAAGTATCTACGATAGGAGACCATGAGTAAAGCTTTGCTTTATCTAACTTGTAACATAAGTAGTCATCACCTCATAAAGCAATATAGACCAATATCCTGTTCATTAACGTAACCAACTTCATATAAGAGTAACAACATGTATCATAAGAAGCATACCTTTCACGTGATCATATTACATAAGAACAATCTCCTAGGACTTCCCTTAGAGTCAACTTGTGGAATGTCTAGGTAGAGTCCCATACCCTTACCTATACTAAGTAGTCTCTTCAAGTCACCCTAGTCAACGTCGATTTACTTGTCTTTCATTTTACTTGAGTGAACATTCGCCTTAACCGAGATTAGACCATGTGAGATAAAGATGAAATCCGAGATTAGACCATGTGAGATTACACCTCTCATATCTAGTCCATCAGTGCTAAGCTTAAGTCCATTTGTGAATAACACTTAAGTCATCATTTATTCATAAATCTTATCATAAGTCATAGGAGATTACTCCTTTTATAAACATGATCATAAGATCTTTAGGATTAGATGATAATTGTTTTTCATTGTAACCCTTCGTTTGTGAGATTAACATATCATAAATCATCTTGTGTAAGGAATAGAAAAGAATATCATAAACATGCATTATTGTATTCCTATCATGATATCACAAATTAACATATTCATAGCCCAACATATCTGAATAGGTTATCATACGTACTTCATTAGCATTATAACAACATTTATAGGCAAACATAAACATCATAGAGTAATCACGACTTTAGAAGACTTACCTCTTGCTTCCAATATCCTTATTCAAGAACTTATATTCAATATACAACAAACATCAAACAACATAGTGAAATACTCAATAGCATAATCAATAATAACTCTTCAACTTATAAACAAGACTAATTCGTAAAGAAGAATGTGGGAAAGGGTCATTTAGGAGTTCGTTCAAGTCATAGTCCCAATCCGAACATTTACATGTTATCAAGTAGTAGATATAACCCAATCGAAACCCTAATTTATAGGAGGAACATGCTTCACACGAAATTCAAACATTACAAGTCAAATACCCAACAATACATACTTAATTAACCATAGAAAATCACTATACTTCATCAAAAATAATAAATCTAGAGTTAGGAAGAAAACTCGTTTGGTAGAGTAAAAACCCTAGGATTTGAATTTCATGAAAACTATCTTTGAAAGGACCTCTTGGGGAAAGGAATACCAAGAGTGAAAAACCCATAACTTATTGATGAATATCTACGAATTTTGGAAGAAAATCTTGAAGTGTTCGTCTTCTTCCTTAAGCTCTTCTTGTTCTTCAATGTAGTTTTGAAAAGAAAGCGTTCTTGAGAGAGATGAGAGAAATTCATTTGATTTGGTTTAAGTGTGTAAAAAGTGATCTAAATCTGACATAAACTAAATATATAGTAGTCCCACAAAATACCCAAAAGACCCTTCACTTAAATGGGTCTTTTTGTAAAGTTAAATTACCAAAAATATGACTTTAATCAATTTGGGAAGTGGCTGCGCGTCGCAGGGTCAACTCCCATTATTTTTCTAAAATTTTTGGTCGAGGCAGTGAGCCTTGTGAAATACTAGAATTGCAAATTTTAAGTCAGTAAAACATATGTCGACATGGTAGCCCCTTGGTTCTTGCCCGCGCAGGCTGCTTTGGCAGCCTGCCTACCCATGTTGGGGTTCTCCCGAAGGACCATTCGGGTGGTCCTTGGGGTGTCGTTACAGGAAGTTTGGACCCTTTGTACTACCTACTACTTTTTAAAGTCTTTTTACAAGTTTTTTACTTCATTTGACACTTTGAAACCTTCACCAAACATAGGGACGTCGACTAGTTCAAATTAGCTAGTTTCGAGACGTCAAGGTCTTTCTTTGTCATTTTGGCTCTAACATTTTCTAAATGAGCTTATTACATTAATATAGGTCTGAAAACATAATTTTGAACATTATTAATGTCACGACCCGAATTCTGAAATCCGGATCGCAACCGGCGTCGTTGACCTCTCAGAGGTCGCAGACAAGCCTCATCTTGCATTCATCACATTCATCTAGTTAAATTTGCGGAAAATTTAAATTTTTTTATATGTATAAAGTATACATAGACTTCATATAATTATTAACTAGATACATCATATACTAAGCTCAACATAAGAAAACAACCATCTAACATAAAGAATCAATTCGAAACTGAAGATGAATATATCATAAATAGTTTGCCAAACACGGCCTTATTACAAAGCTTCACAATGAAGGTATGAAAGAAACGTTAGGGACAACATCAACTAGCTATGTCTAAAACTAAGGCTAGACTAAATCTGTAGCATCCTCGAAATCATGAGGACCTACCAATTGGTTTGGAGAAACGCTGAAGTCCAAACCGCTGCAAGTGTCGTCAATCTGTCCTCAAACCTGCACCTTTAAAAATAGTAAATAGTAGGGGGTTAGTACACCACTTGTACTAAGTATGGGTGTATGCACACATACACATAAAGCTATGAATGATCAAGGAAAGCTCTTCCTAAGCAACATGCCATTTCTGGAAAGTCTAGTCATTAGACTTTCCTAATTCGTTACTTGTGAATTGTGGTATGAATATGATGTATTTTAATGCATTCAAAGAACACAACTCGTTTTCTATATGATTACAATACATTAGTATCATCAACATAATTTTAGAACAACTCGAGCGAAGATTTGAGATTTTTGATCCTCTAGGCCGAGAGCTCCTCTTTGTACACTTAGATTATTTTTCAGTCTTTTTCTTCTTTTGTTGTGTAGTTCAATAACTCCTTTGGTCCTATGTTTTACTTACTAGTGCAATGATTCATTGTAGTCCCATACCCACAATGAATCAAGTAAGTAATTCAAGAGATTAAGGAAATGACTTAACTACAATTTGGGGCATGAATATATTTATGAGTCAATACTTGTTGACTATACTCATTCTTTAGTTTATTGCATAATGTGGATACTTCTTGGGGCATATCATTAAAGCTTATGATCTTGCTTACTTTGGTCATGAATTCTTTATAAGCCAATCTTTATTGGTTAAATACATGAGTTAATCATTTGGATAAGCATATCTGAATTCATTATTGTCTTTGATATTTTCCTAATAAAGGAAGTCATTATAAGCCAATTTTATTTGGCTTTGTTCATTTTCATGACATGAAAATTCATTATTAGCTATGCCCTTTACTTATTGTAAGCTTCATTGGACATGCTTTGACTATTCTTATAGCAAGTCATTAATTATACTATATATTCATTACATTTCATAAGACATTCTCTATTGATTATGCCATTGATTTCATTACTTTCATATTTTATATATAATACATTTCATATACGCGAGACCTTGGAATCGTTGATATAGCATTAAGACATCTCAAGCGAGTGCCCAACATATGGGACCTCAACCCGAGGGCCTTCTTTATCAAACAGAGAGTCTGCTTCATTCGTTCATTCGTACTTCACCCATTCATTCGTACGCTGATGTAAACACCAGCTATACCTAGGATGAAGTTTAAGACTCTCATCGGGATCATGAAGTGCAATGACCAAGAATGACCTAATGTCATTACTTGAATCTGATTTCACCTCTTGATTGTCTTGCACAAACACCTTCAGTATCGTTCATTTCATTATCTTTCATACTTTGAGGAACTCCAACCTTAACCGACATAGATCATGTGAGCATCATGAAATCCGGTGTCTTCCCCACACCGAAAAGAGGTGGAGTCACTGGCCAAGGTGAAACCAAAACATGCTAGCGTATATAGGGAATTGAAACCTGCTAGATCCCTATATTGGCAGTATAGGTTCAAAGACTAGGAGATATAAGTAGACCCATACCCGGCATGCCGGACAGTCTCATCTCATGAGAGTTACGTGAACCTCCGCCCTTCCCGAAGGAAGGCATCACCGCTCATAGCTAGCCTATCGGTGCTCAGTATAAAGTTCCATTACATTCAACTCATACATCATGGAAGCTGGCTTCTAGCATGAGGACATCATAGCTCATTAGATGATTTCTCATCTCATCATTAGTATTAAGTGTGAATTGTCCTTACACTTACATATAGAGTATGATTGAGACTTATTTACTCTTTTGATGACTTGTCATCCTTACTTTACATTGATGAAATGTGAATTGTCCTTACATATCATCCTTACTTTACATTGATGAATGTGAATTGTCCTTACATATCATCCTTACTTTACATTGATGAATGTGAATTGTCCTTACATATCATCCTTACTTTACATTGATGAATGTGAATTGTCCTTACATATCATCCTTAGGTGTTAATGAGACTAGTCTCACACATTCTAACACCTTCATTCGTGAGTATTCTTTTAACAAATTAGCTTTGGTGTAAGTAAGACTTGTCTCACTTCCTTTAACACCCCATTCTGGTCACTTACTTAATTTAGACCCCTTTAATTATGTTATACCTCACGTTACTTACTTACTTTAGTGTAGTAGATTCATATCATCGTTTATGGACGATGAGCACTTCATTCAATGAGTTTCATGAGTTCATACATCATTCTTTTAGAGCATGTTGGGAGTTGTCCCAATGAGTGGAATGCCCTTGGTTATGGGTTCATTGAATTAGCTTAGAAGTGCTTATGTTATCATTTGATACTCTAACTACATAAGATTGGCATATGATTAGTATTGGCCTCAACCTTTTAATATTAAACTACATAACCATTTTTGTTGGCATGTGCCAATTTTACGTGTGTTCATATTTAATTTAATATGTATGTACCATTAGCCAATCTTTTAATTATTTAACATAATATTATAGAAATTTACATGCATCACTTTTAGACAATGTATCCTTAGCTATTTTATTGGCATAAACAATTGGGCATAGATTTCGTAACCATATTTGTTGTCATAAGCCAATTTTCATGTTCAACATGCTTAAGTTTTTATACATTATACATTAGCCAATCTTTTAGCTATTTAATATAATATTATAGCCAATTCCCTACAACTTGTTTGACAATGTAGTGTCAGCCAATTTATTGGCATAAGATTAGTATTGGCATAAGCAATTGGCTATAGGCTTCATAAGTTCTTTGTTGGCATAAGCCAAAGTTATATTCATTCATGCTTACATTATTATACCTTTATTCATTAGCCAATTCAATTATTAATCATAACATTATAGCCATTTGCATGCATCCCTTTTGGAAAATGTATTGTTAGCCATTTTATTGGCATAAGCCAACAATCACTCAAATTATGATTTCATGGAGATCTTTTTAGCCAACCTTATAATATAACTTTAGGCATAACATTTTTAAACATCTTGGACAGCATCATATTATAATTTGATGAATATATCATCTTTATAACATCATATTAACAGCAAGCGTGCACAACAAACCGTAACATCTTCATACATAACATTTTCGTACATATCGTTAACATAGTATCATTCTTTTAATTCACGTAATAACACTTAGCATCAAACAAGTCCAATTAATAGGTTCATTCAATCATTATATAATCAAAAACCATACAAATTAAGATCAGCCAGCACCACATACCAACAACATGATTTCTAAACTATTCAACATTGAAATCGTAACAAGGATACTAGGGAAAGGAGTTCGACGAGAACGGGAACAACCCTAGTTTCAAGATCTTTGAATCGTTCGAAGGAAAATAATCTTGGAGAAAGAATTCCAGGAGAGAAACCCATACCTTATGTAGAACTTAATCTACGAAGACCACCTTGAACGAAACCTTGAATAAACCTTGAAATCGCCCTAGAGAAATCGATAAATTTTCTGTTTTTCTTTTGTTCGCTGCTTGTTGTTTTTGTGTCTCCTTTTTTATGAGTTTGAACGTGATTTTTATGTTTAAGAACTGATCTTTAATTATAAAACTTAGGTTTAATAAGTTAATTTAATAAACTAATTAACCAATTACCAAAACACCCCTCCTAAGTTGACTAAATATAGGAGAACAGAACACCTAGTCAAATCTGGAAATTGGTATTGACTATGGTTTTGGTCAACATTTTGACTTTATATTAATTAATTAAATCCTTAATTTAATTAATTTAGGTACCTAGGGTAAGTACTAAAGTACCCCTAAGTCATTGGAACCAAAATTAACCCTTTTGGACCATCCTAGGTTAAGTACTAGGATGTTTCTTGAGTTGTACTAGGTTAGTGTAAGAATTTCGTTTTGATCATTTAAAATAATTTATTAAATTGCTAATTTAATTAATTAGGTGACCTAAGGTAATTAATAAAGTACCCTTAAGTCGTTAGGACCATAACCAATCCTTTGAACCATCCTAGGTTAGGTACTAGGTTGTCTTTTTCTTGTTTTAACCGAAATCTGGAAATTGCTTTGTGATTTCGGTTTTGCCCCTTTAAATTAATTAATTAAGTTGCTAAATTAATTAATTAAGTATACTAGGGTAATTAATAAAGTTCCCTTAAGTCGTTAGGATTTTAACTAACTCTTTGGACCATCCTAGGTTAGGTACTAGGTTGTCCCTTTCTTGTCTTAACCGAAATCTGAAAATTTCCTTTTTAGTTTCGGTTTTAGCCCTTTTAAATTAATTAATTAATTTTCCAAATTAATTAATTAGGTAACCTAGGGTAATTAATAAAGTACCCCTAAGTTTTTAGGATCATAACTAACCTTTTGGACCATCCTAGGTTAGGTACTAGGTTGTCTCTTTAACTAGTACTAGGTTAGTGTCAACCCGGTTTTGGTCCTAGGTTGTCGGGTGCACTAATTAATTTATTTCGTTTGGTCCTAGGTTAGTTAGATATTTAGGGAAGTATGTTAGACTCTAGAATTAGTTAGGAAGTTAGTCCCCACATGGAGGGGTCCCTTGTGCACATTTCCCCCCTAACTACCCTAACCGAATTCGGTTAGGGTGGTCCCCTCCTTGGCCACTTCTTCACATGTCTTGCACATGTGCCTGCACATGGGTTGGTTGTACTTTTCTAACTAACTATTATTTATGGTTCATTTGGAAATATTTGCTTATTGTCCCAAGGACCCTCACCATGTCTTTGGGCACTGCTTAATTTCATGATCATTTTAAATGGTCATGTGCTATGGTACTAGGCTTGACACTTGGATGCCTAGTACCTAATGAATTGTGTTGAGGAACTATATTCAACGTACTTATTTTTAGCTTAGGGTCTTCCTTGCAGGTACATTTCTTGAACAATGAATCTTTGATTGGGTAGGGCAACCCAAAAATGTATTTTTCTTGTTCATATATAGAAAATTGGCTAATATCCCTTAGCCAATTTTTCTGTACTATGCCCAATATTTCTCAATATTGGGCATTGGGTGCCTATGTACCCCTATTAAGTATTCTTAGAGACTTACTAGGCTCTTAATTAGACATATGATTTTTCCGGAACGTTTCATTATCCCCCCCTTAGGAACATTCATCCCCGAATGACACTTACACATCATTTAAACAAAGAGGGGAATTTCGAAAGTTACTTTATCATGCTTAAACTTTTCTCTTTTGTGAATATATGATTCACACATATTTGGATGATGCATATCATTCAAGCTTATCTGAAGCTTTATATTTAAGATTGAGGAATTTCCTTCTCAATCACACTTAACTTAATGCACATCACAAATCATGCAACACAGAAAACATGCCTATGCTACACAAAAACAGCAACATAAAATTCAACATAACTTCGTTTTAACTCACATAGTGCTATTATAAGACATACTATTAGGGAATTACCACACCAAATCGACTAAAGCACTTAAACTTAGAGTTTCTTAAGCATAAACCAGACTTAGTAAGAGTATATCGAACCTCTTAGATGACATCTTGTTGGCCTTAAGATTTGAACCACACCCTTCTCATTTTAACCCAACTTATTTGGAAACTGAAGCCTTACTACCCTGTTTCTATAATCTATTATAGCATAACACTTATGAAGCCAATCCATACCTGAGCCACATCCTTGAGCTTATATGCAGCCAACTTAGCCTCCTTCTTTTCATTAACCCCCATGGCATGCATTTAGAATCTACCATATACTCACCTTCATGCGAACGACCACCCTTACTACACATCTTTCGATCACACTGGACATGTCCATCATTGCCCCTTCTTGGGAAGGCCAAATCTTGAGTCTGGCGCCTTAGACCACTTGGCCATCCTAATCCTTGTGTGTATTCTTCTACGCGTTCACAAGAAGGAAGTTAGATACTTATAATGACACAAAGTGTCAAATCTCTAGATAGCACGATAATGAGTAGAAGAAGGGAAGATTTCCTATCATCGCGTAGTCTCTAAGTCATGATTGTGGAGCGCTTCACAACCATAAGCTAGAAACTACGTAACGTGGTTGTGTTGAGCTTTAGATCCTAGGTAATTTAACCTCATGCTCTGATACCAAGTTTGTCACGACCCGGATTCTGGAATCCGGATCGCAACCGGCTTCGTTGACCTCTCAGAGGTCGCAGACAAGCCTCATCTTGCATTCATCACATTCATCTAGTTAAATTTGCGGAAAATTTAAAACTTTTTATATGTATGAAGTATACATAGACTTCATATAATTATTAACTAGATACATCATATACTAAGCTCAACATAAGAAAACAACCATCTAACATAAAGAATCAATTCAAAACTGAAGATGAATATATCATAAATAGTTTGCCAAACACGGCCTTATTACAAAGCTTCACAATGAAGGTACGAAAGAAACGCTAGGGACAACATCAACTAGCTATGTCTAAAACTAAGGCTAGACTAAATCTGTAGCATCCTCGAAATCATGAGGACCTACCAATTGGTTTGGAGAAACGCTGAAGTCCAAACCGCTGCAAGTGTCGTCAATCTGTCCTCAGACCTGCACCTTTAAAAATAGTAAATAGTAGGGGGTTAGTACACCACTTGTACTAAGTATGGGTGTATGCACACATACACATAAAGCTATGCATGATCAAGGAAAGCTCTTCCTAAGCAACATGCCATTTCTGGAAAGTCTAGTCATTAGACTTTCCTAATTCGTTAGTTGTGAATTGTGGTATGAATATGATGTATTTTAATGCATTCAAAGCACACAACTCGTTTTCTATATGATTACAAGACATTAGTATCATCAAATAATTTTAGAACAACTCGAGCGAAGATTTGAGATTTTGATCCTCTAGGCCGAGAGCTCCTCTTTGTACACTTAGATTATTTTTCAGTCTTTTTCTTCTTCTTGTTGTGTAGTTCAATAACTCCTTTGGTCCTATGTTTTACTTACAGTGCAATGATTCATTGTAGTCCCATACCACAATGAATCAAGTAAGTAATTCAAGAGATTAAGGAAATGACTTAACTACAATTTGGGGCATGAATATATTTATAAGTCAATACTTGTTGACTATACTCATTCTTTAGTTTATTGCATAATGTGGATATTCTTGGGGCATATCATTAAAGCTTATGATCTTGCTTACTTTGGTCATGAATTCTTTATAAGCCAATCTTTATTGGTAAATACATAGTTAATCATTTGGATAAGCATATTTGAATTCATTATTGTCTTTGATATTTTCCTAATAAAGAAGTCATTATAAGCCAATTTTATTTGGCTTTGTTCATTTTCATGACATGAAAATTCATTATTAGTATGCCCTTTACTTATTGTAAACTTCATTGGACATGCTTTGACTATCTTAGCAAGTCATTCATTATACTATATATTCATTACATTTCATAAGACATTCTCTATTGATTATGCATTGATTTCATTACTTTCATGTTTTATATATTATACATTTCATATACACGAGACCTTGGAATCGTTGATATAGCATTAAGACATCTCAAGTGAGTGCCCAACATATGGGACCTCAACCCGAGGGCCTTCTTTAGCAAACAGAGAGTCTGCTTCATTCGTTCATTCGTACTTCACATTCATTCATTCGTAGCTGATGTAAACACCAGCTATACCTAGGATGAAGTTTAAGACTCTCATCGGGATAATGAAGTGCAATGACCAATAATGACCTAATGTCATTACTTGAATCTGATTTCACCTCTTGATTGTCTTGCACAAACACCTTCAGTATCGTTCATTTCATTATCTTTCATACTTTGAGGAACTCCAACCTTAACCGACATAGATCATGTGAGCATCATGAAATCCGGTGTCTTCCCCACACCGAAAAGAGGTGGAGTCACTGGCCAAGGTGAAACCAAAACATGCTAGCGTATATAGGGAATTGAACCTGCTAGATCCCTATATTGGCAGTATAGGTTCAAAGACTAGGAGATATAAGAGACCCATACCCGGCATGCCGGACAGTCTCATCTCATGAGAGTTACGTGAACCTCCGCCCTTCCCGAAGGAAGGCATCACCGCTCATAGCTAGCCTATCGGTGCTCAGTATAAAGTTCCATTACATTCAACTCATACATCATGGAAGCTGGCTTCTAGCATGAGGACATCATAGCTCATTAGATGATTTCTCATCTCATCATTAGTATTAAGTGTGAATTGTCCTTACACTTACATATAGAGTATGATTGAGACTTATTTACTCTTTTGATGACTTGTCATCCTTACTTTACATTGATGAAATGTGAATTGTCCTTACATATCATCCTTACTTTACATTGATGAATGTGAATTGTCCTTACATATCATCCTTACTTTACATTGATGAATGTGAATTGTCCTTACATATCATCCTTACTTTACATTGATGAATGTGAATTGTCCTTACATATCATCCTTAGGTGTTAATGAGACTAGTCTCACACATTCTAACACCTTCATTCGTGAGTATTCTTTTAACAAATTAGCTTTGGTGTAAGTAAGACTTGTCTCACTTCCTTTAACACCCCATTCTGGTCACTTACTTAATTTAGACCCTTTAATTATGTTATAACTCACGTTACTTACTTACTTTAGTGTAGTAGATTCATATCATCGTTTATGGACGATGAGCACTTCATTCAATGAGTTTCATGAGTTCATACATCATTCTTTTAGAGCATGTTGGGAGTTGTCCCAATGAGTGGCATGCCCTTGGTTATGGGTTCATTGAATTAGCTTAGAAGTGCTTATATTATCATTTGATACTCTAACTACATAAGATTGGCATATGATTAGTATTGGCCTCAACCTTTTAATATTAAACTACAAACCATTTTTGTTGGCATGTGCCAATTTTACGTGTGTTCATATTTAATTTAATATGTATGAACCATTAGCCAATCTTTTAATTATTTAACATAATATTATAGAATTTACATGCATCACTTTTAGACAATGTATCCTTAGCCATTTTATTGGCATAAACAATTGGGCATAGATTTCATAACCATATTTGTTGTCATAAGCCAATTTTCATGTTCAACATGCTTAAGTTTTTATACATTATACATTAGCCAATCTTTTAGCTATTTAATATAATATTATAGCCAATTCCTACAACTTGTTTGACAATGTAGTGTCAGCCAATTTATTGGCATAAGATTAGTATTGGCATAAGCAATTGGCTATAGGCTTCATAATTCTTTGTTGGCATAAGCCAAAGTTATATTCATTCATGCTTACATTATTATACCTTTATTCATTAGCCAATTCAATTATTAATCATAACATTATAGCCATTTGCATGCATCCTTTTGGAAAATGTATTGTTAGCCATTTTATTGGCATAAGCCAACAATCACTCAAATTATGATTTCATGGAGATCTTTTTAGCCAACCTTATAACATAACTTTAGGCATAACGTTTTTAAACATCTTGGACAGCATCATATTATAATTTGATGAATATATCATCTTCATAACATCATATTAACAGCAAGCGTGCACAACAAACCGTAACATCTTCATACATAACATTTTCGTACATATCGTTAACATAGTATCATTCTTTAATTCACGTAATAACACTTAGCATCAAACAAGTCCAATTAATAGGTTCATTCAATCATTATAATCAAAAACCATACACATTAAGATCAGCCAGCACCACATACCAACAACATGATTTCTAAACTATTCAACATTGAAATCGTAACAAGGATACTAGGGAAAGGAGTTCGACGAGAACGGGAACAACCCTAGTTTCAATCTTTGAATCGTTCGAAGGAAAATAATCTTGGAGAAAGAATTCCAGGAGAGAAACCCATACCTTATGTAGAACTTAATCTACGAAGACCACCTTGAACGAAACCTTGAAGAAACCTTGAAATCGCCCTAGAGAAATCGATAAATTTTCTGTTTTTCTTTCGTTCGCTTGCTTGCTGTTTTTGTGTCTTTTTATGAGTTTGAACGTGATTTTTATGTTTAAGAACTGATCTTGAATTATAAAACTTAGGTTTAATAAGTTAATTTAATAAACTAATTAACCAATTACCAAAAACGCCTCCTAAGTTGACTAAATATGGGAACATAACACCTTAGTCAAATCTGGAAATTGGTATTGACTATGGTTTTGGTCAATTTTGACTTTATATTAATTAATTAAATCCTTAATTTAATTAATTTAGGTACCTAGGGTAAGTACTAAGTACCCCTAAGTCATTGGAACCAAAATTAACCCTTTTGGACCATCCTAGGTTAAGTACTAGGATGTTTCTTGAGTTGTACTAGGTTAGTGTAAGAATTTCGTTTTGATCATTTAAACTAATTAATTAAATTGCTAATTTAATT
>CM040625.1:50485286-50528120 GCA_022817965.1 Solanum lycopersicoides | reverse complement strand
AACCTTGAAATCGCCTAGAGAAATCGATAAATTTTCTGTTTTTCTTTTGTTCGCTGCTGTTGTTTTTGTGTCTCCTTTTTTGAGTTTGAACGTGATTTTATGTTTAAGAACTGATCTTTAATTATAAAACTTAGGTTTATAAGTTAATTTAATAAACTAATTAACCAATTACCAAAACGCCCCTCCTAAGTTGACTAAATATAGGAGAACATAACACTAGTCAAATCTGGAAATTGGTATTGACTATGGTTTGGTCAACATTTTGACTTTATATTAATTAATTAAATCCTTAATTTAATTAATTTAGGTACCTAGGGTAAGTACTAAAGTACCCCTAAGTCATTGGAACCAAATTAACCCTTTTGGACCATCCTAGGTTAAGTACTAGGATGTTTCTTGAGTTGTACTAGGTTAGTGTAAGAATTTCGTTTTGATCATTTAAATAATTATTAAATTGCTAATTTAATTAATTAGGTGACCTAAGGTAATTACTAAAGTACCTTAAGTCGTTAGGACCAATAACCAATCCTTTGAACATCCTAGGTTAGGTACTAGGTTGTCTTTTTCTTGTTTTAACCGAAATCTGGAAATTGCTTTGTGATTTCGGTTTTGCCCTTTAAATTAATTAATTAAGTTGCTAAATTAATTAATTAAGTATACTAGGGTAATTAATAAAGTTCCCTTAAGTCGTTAGGATTTTAACTAACTCTTTGGACCATCCTAGGTTAGGTACTAGGTTGTCCCTTTCTTGTCTTAACCGAAATCTGAAAATTTCCTTTTTAGTTTCGGTTTTAGCCCTTTTAAATTAATTAATTAATTTTCCAAATTAATTAATTAGGTAACCTAGGGTAATTAATAAAGTACCCCTAAGTTTTTAGGATCATAACTAACCTTTTGGACCATCCTAGGTTAGGTACTAGGTTGTCTCTTTAACTAGTACTAGGTTAGTGTCAACCCGGTTTTGGTCCTAGGTTGTCGGGTGCACTAATTAATTTATTTCGTTTGGTCCTAGGTTAGTTAGATATTTAGGGAAGTATGTTAGACTCTAGAATTAGTTAGGAAGTTAGTCCCCACATGGAGGGGTCCCTTGTGCACATTTCCCCCCCTAACTACCCTAACCGAATTCGGTTAGGGTGGTCCCCTCCTTGGCCACTTCTTCACATGTCTTGCACATGTGCCTGCACATGGGTTGGTTGTACTTTTCTAACTAACTATTATTTATGGTTCATTTGGAAATATTTGCTTATTGTCCCAAGGACCCTCACCATGTCTTTGGGCACTGCTTAATTTCATGATCATTTTAAATGGTCATGTGCTATGGTACTAGGCTTGACACTTGGATGCCTAGTACCTAATGAATTGTGTTGAGGAACTATATTCAACGTACTTATTTTTAGCTTAGGGTCTTCCTTGCAGGTACATTTCTTGAACAATGAATCTTTGATTGGGTAGGGCAACCCAAAAATGTATTTTTCTTGTTCATATATAGAAAATTGGCTAATATCCCTTAGCCAATTTTTCTGTACTATGCCCAATATTTCTCAATATTGGGCATTGGGGTGCCTATGTACCCCTATTAAGTATTCTTAGAGACTTACTAGGCTCTTAATTAGACATATGATTTTTCCGGAACGTTTCATTATCCCCCCCTTAGGAACATTCATCCCCGAATGACACTTACACATCATTTAAACAAAGAGGGGAATTTCGAAAGTTACTTTATCATGCTTAAACTTTTCTCTTTTGTGAATATATGATTCACACATATTTGGATGATGCATATCATTCAAGCTTATCTGAAGCTTTATATTTAAGATTGAGGAATTTCCTTCTCAATCACACTTAACTTAATGCACATCACAAATCATGCAACACAGAAAACATGCCTATGCTACACAAAAACAGCAACATAAAATTCAACATAACTTCGTTTTAACTCACATAGTGCTATTATAAGACATACTATTAGGGAATTACCACACCAAATCGACTAAAGCACTTAAACTTAGAGTTTCTTAAGCATAAACCAGACTTAGTAAGAGTATATCGAACCTCTTAGATGACATCTTGTTGGCCTTAAGATTTGAACCACACCCTTCTCATTTTAACCCAACTTATTTGGAAACTGAAGCCTTACTACCCTGTTTCTATAATCTATTATAGCATAACACTTATGAAGCCAATCCATACCTGAGCCACATCCTTGAGCTTATATGCAGCCAACTTAGCCTCCTTCTTTTCATTAACCCCCATGGCATGCATTTAGAATCTACCATATACTCACCTTCATGCGAACGACCACCCTTACTACACATCTTTTGATCACACTGGACATGTCCATCATTGCCCCTTCTTGGGAAGGCCAAATCTTGAGTCTGGCGCCTTAGACCACTTGGCCATCCTAATCCTTGTGTGTATTCTTCTACGCGTTCACAAGAAGGAAGTTAGATACTTATAATGACACAAAGTGTCAAATCTCTAGATAGCACGATAATGAGTAGAAGAAGGGAAGATTTCCTATCATCGCGTAGTCTCTAAGTCATGATTGTGGAGCGCTTCACAACCATAAGCTAGAAACTACGTAACGTGGTTGTGTTGAGCTTTAGATCCTAGGTAATTTAACCTCATGCTCTGATACCAAGTTTGTCACGACCCGGATTCTGGAATCCGGATCGCAACCGGCTTCGTTGACCTCTCAGAGGTCGCAGACAAGCCTCATCTTGCATTCATCACATTCATCTAGTTAAATTTGCGGAAAATTTAAAACTTTTTATATGTATGAAGTATACATAGACTTCATATAATTATTAACTAGATACATCATATACTAAGCTCAACATAAGAAAACAACCATCTAACATAAAGAATCAATTCAAAACTGAAGATGAATATATCATAAATAGTTTGCCAAACACGGCCTTATTACAAAGCTTCACAATGAAGGTACGAAAGAAACGCTAGGGACAACATCAACTAGCTATGTCTAAAACTAAGGCTAGACTAAATCTGTAGCATCCTCGAAATCATGAGGACCTACCAATTGGTTTGGAGAAACGCTGAAGTCCAAACCGCTGCAAGTGTCGTCAATCTGTCCTTAGACCTGCACCTTTAAAAATAGTAAATAGTAGGGGGTTAGTACACCACTTGTACTAAGTATGGGTGTATGCACACATACACATAAAGCTATGCATGATCAAGGAAAGCTCTTCCTAAGCAACATGCCATTTCTGGAAAGTCTAGTCATTAGACTTTCCTAATTCGTTACTTGTGAATTGTGGTATGAATATGATGTATTTTAATGCATTCAAAGCACACAACTCGTTTTCTATATGATTACAAGACATTAGTATCATCAAAATAATTTTAGAACAACTCGAGCGAAGTTTTGAGATTTTTGATCCTCTAGGCCGAGAGCTCCTCTTTGTACACTTAGATTATTTTTCAGTCTTTTTCTTCTTCTTGTTGTGTAGTTCAATAACTCCTTTGGTCCTATGTTTTACTTACTAGTGCAATGATTCATTGTAGTCCCATACCCAGAATGAATCAAGTAAGTAATTCAAGAGATTAAGGAAATGACTTAACTACAATTTGGGGCATGAATATATTTATGAGTCAATACTTGTTGACTATACTCATTCTTTAGTTTATTGCATAATGTGGATACTTCTTGGGGCATATCATTAAAGCTTATGATCTTGCTTACTTTGGTCATGAACTCTTTATAAGCCAATCTTTATTGGTTAAATACATGAGTTAATCATTTGGATAAGCATATTTGAATTCATTATTGTCTTTGATATTTTCCTAATAAAGGAAGTCATTATAAGCCAATTTTATTTGGCTTTGTTCATTTTCATGACATGAAAATTCATTATTAGGTATGCCCTTTACTTATTGTAAACTTCATTGGACATGCTTTGACTATTCTTATAGCAAGTCATTCATTATACTATATATTGATTACATTTCATAAGACATTCTCTATTGATTATGCAATTGATTTCATTACTTTAATGTTTTATATATTATACATTTCATATACACGAGACCTTGGAATCGTTGATATAGCATTAAGACATCTCAAGCGAGTGCCAACATATGGGACCTCAACCCGAGGGCCTTCTTTAGCAAACAGAGAGTCTGCTTCATTCGTTCATTCGTACTTCACCCATTCATTCGTACGCTGATGTAAACACCAGCTATACCTAGGATGAAGTTTAAGACTCTCATCGGGATCATGAAGTGCAATGACCAAGAATGACCTAATGTCATTACTTGAATCTGATTTCACCTCTTGATTGTCTTGCACAAACACCTTCAGTATCGTTCATTTCATTATCTTTCATACTTTGAGGAACTCCAACCTTAACCGACATAGATCATGTGAGCATCATGAAATCCGGTGTCTTCCCCACACCGAAAAGAGGTGGAGTCACTGGCCAAGGTGAAACCAAAACATGCTAGCGTATATAGGGAATTGAAACCTGCTAGATCCCTATATTGGCAGTATAGGTTCAAAGACTAGGAGATATAAGTAGACCCATACCCGGCATGCCGGACAGTATCATCTCATGAGAGTTACGTGAACCTCCGCCCTTCCCGAAGGAAGGCATCACCGCTCATAGCTAGCCTATCGGTGCTCAGTATAAAGTTCCATTACATTCAACTCATACATCATGGAAGCTGGCTTCTAGCATGAGGACATCATAGCTCATTAGATGATTTCTCATCTCATCATTAGTATTAAGTGTGAATTGTCCTTACACTTACATATAGAGTATGATTGAGACTTATTTACTCTTTTGATGACTTGTCATCCTTACTTTACATTGATAAAATGTGAATTGTCCTTACATATCATCCTTACTTTACATTGATGAATGTGAATTGTCCTTACATATCGTCCTTACTTTACATTGATGAATGTGAATTGTCCTTACATATCATCCTTACTTTACATTGATGAATGTGAATTGTCCTTACATATCATCCTTAGGTGTTAATGAGACTAGTCTCACACATTCTAACACCTTCATTCGTGAGTATTCTTTTAACAAATTAGCTTTGGTGTAAGTAAGACTTGTCTCACTTCCTTTAACACCCCATTCTGGTCACTTACTTAATTTAGACCCCTTTAATTATGTTATACCTCACGTTACTTACTTACTTTAGTGTAGTAGATTCATATCATCGTTTATGGACGATGAGCACTTCATTCAATGAGTTTCATGAGTTCATACATCATTCTTTTAGAGCATGTTGGGAGTTGTCCCAATGAGTGGAATGCCCTTGGTTATGGGTTCATTGAATTAGCTTAGAAGTGCTTATGTTATCATTTGATACTCTAACTACATAAGATTGGCATATGATTAGTATTGGCCTCAACCTTTTAATATTAAACTACATAACCATTTTTGTTGGCATGTGCCAATTTTACGTGTGTTCATATTTAATTTAATATGTATGTACCATTAGCCAATCTTTTAATTATTTAACATAATATTATAGAAATTTACATGCATCACTTTTAGACAATGTATCCTTAGCTATTTTATTGGCATAAACAATTGGGCATAGATTTCGTAACCATATTTGTTGTCATAAGCCAATTTTCATGTTCAACATGCTTAAGTTTTTATACATTATACATTAGCCAATCTTTTAGCTATTTAATATAATATTATAGCCAATTCCCTACAACTTGTTTGACAATGTAGTGTCAGCCAATTTATTGGCATAAGATTAGTATTGGCATAAGCAATTGGCTATAGGCTTCATAAGTTCTTTGTTGGCATAAGCCAAAGTTATATTCATTCATGCTTACATTATTATACCTTTATTCATTAGCCAATTCAATTATTAATCATAACATTATAGCCATTTGCATGAATCCCTTTTGGAAAATGTATTGTTAGCCATTTTATTGGCATAAGCCAACAATCACTCAAATTATGATTTCATGGAGATCTTTTTAGCCAACCTTATAATATAACTTTAGGCATAACATTTTTAAACATCTTGGACAGCATCATATTATAATTTGATGAATATATCATCTTCATAACATCATATTAACAGCAAGCGTGTACAACAAACCGTAACATCTTCATACATAACATTTTCGTACATATCGTTAACATAGTATCATTCTTTTAATTCACGTAATAACACTTAGCATCAAACAAGTCCAATTAATAGGTTCATTCAATCATTATATAATCAAAAACCATACACATTAAGATCAGCCAGCACCACATACCAACAACATGATTTCTAAACTATTCAACATTGAAATCGTAACAAGGATACTAGGGAAAGGAGTTCGACGAGAACGGGAACAACCCTAGTTTCAAGATCTTTGAATCGTTCGAAGGAAAATAATCTTGGAGAAAGAATTCCAGGAGAGAAACCCATACCTTATGTAGAACTTAATCTACGAAGACCACCTTGAACGAAACCTTGAAGAAACCTTGAAATCGCCCTAGAGAAATCGATAAATTTTCTGTTTTTCTTTTGTTCGCTGCTTGCTGTTTTTGTGTCGCCTTTTTTATGAGTTTGAACGTGATTTTTATGTTTAAGAACTGATCTTCAATTATAAAACTTAGGTTTAATAAGTTAATTTAATAAACTAATTAACCAATTACCAAAACGCCCCTCCTAAGTTGACTAAATATAGGAGAACATAACACCTAGTCAAATCTGGAAATTGGTATTGACTATGGTTTTGGTCAATATTTTGACTTTATATTAATTAATTAAATCCTTAATTTAATTAATTTAGGTACCTAGGGTAAGTACTAAAGTACCCCTAAGTCATTGGAACCAAAATTAACCCTTTTGGACCATCCTAGGTTAAGTACTAGGATGTTTCTTGAGTTGTACTAGGTTAGTGTAAGAATTTCATTTTGATCATTTAAAATAATTAATTAAATGGCTAATTTAATTAATTAGGTGACCTAACGTAATTACTAAAGTACCCTTAAGTCGTTAGGAACATACCCAATCCTTTGAACCATCCTAGGTTAGGTACTAGGTTGTCTTTTTCTTGTTTTAACCGAAATATGGAAATTGCTTTGTGATTTCGGTTTTGCCTCTTTAAATTAATTAATTAAGTTGCTAAATTAATTAATTAAGTAGCCTAGGGTAATTAATAAAGTACCCTTAAGTCGTTAGGATCTTAACTAACTCTTTGGACCATCCTAGGTTAGGTACTAGGTTGTCCCTTTCTTGTCTTAACCGAAATCTGAAAATTTCCTTTTTAGTTTCGGTTTTAGCCCTTTTAAATTAATTAATTAATTTGCCAAATTAATTAATTAGGTAACCTAGGGTAATTAATAAAGTACCCCTAAGTTGTTAGGACCATAACTAACCTTTTGGACCATCCTAGGTTAGGTACTAGGTTGTCTCTTTAACTAGTACTAGGTTAGTGTCAACCCGGTTTTGGTCCTAGGTTGTCGGGTGCACTAATTAATTTATTTCGTTTGGTCCTAGGTTGGTTAGCTATTTAGGGAAGTATGTTAGAGTCTAGAATTAGTTAGGAAGTTAGTCCCCACATGGAGGGGTCCCTTGTGCACGTTTTTCCCCCCCAACTACCCTAACCGAATTCGGTTAGGGTGGTCCCCTCCTAATCCACTTTTTCACATGTCTTGCACATGTGCTTGCACATGGGTTGGTTGTACTTTTCTAACTAACTATTATTTATGGTTCATTTAAAATATTTACTTATTGTCCCAAGGACCCTCACCATGTCTTTGGGCACTGCTTAATTTACATGATCATTTTAAATGGTCATGTGCTATGGTACTAGGCTTCACACTTGGATGCCTAGTACCTAATGAATTGTGTTGAAGATCTATATTCAACGTACTTATTTTTAGCTTAGGGTCTTCCTTGCAGGTACATTTCTTGAACAATGAATCTTTGATTTGGTAGGGCAACCCAAAAATGTATTTTTCTTGTTCATATATAGAAAATTGGCTAATATCCCTTAGCCAATTTTTCTGTACTATGCCCACTATTTCTCAATATTGGGCATTGGGGTGCCTATGTACCCCTATTAAGTATTCTTAGAGACTTACTGGGCTCTTAATTAGACATATGATTTTTCCGGAATGTTACAATTAAATAGATGAAGGTCTAGTCTAAGTTATGGAACTTCAGGAGTGTTACATGGATCTTCATTGTCTAGGTCTAATTGCACTAAGTTTGGAATGAAGCATGATCGTTGGTGTCTAGCCGGCATGGATGATTGTTATTGTTGTGGTAAATTTCATAAAAAAATAAGGTATTTTGCCAATTCTTACTGCGATGTGAACAGAGGGAAAGCAAGATACTCCTAGTGTTTCATGTTCCAATAATCCGATGCAAAACCACTTTTATGCACTTCAAGCTAGACGTGATCACAAGAGAGTTCATCGGATGTGGTTACCAGTATATTGAATGTTTTCCTACTTGATGTTTATGCCTTAGTAATCCCCGTTCTACCAAGTGTTTTGTGACGACATATATGGGTATGAGGTTTGATGTTCTTCCAAATGTGTTATTAGAACCCTTTTCTGTCCCCACTCAACTTGGTGATTCTGTTGTGGCTATGAGGGTCTATAGAAAGTGTCCCTTTTGATTGTCTCATAGTGTTGCTTTTGTTGACTTGATAAAGCTGGATATGTTAGATATTTATATTATATTGGGTATGAATTGGATGCGCTCTTGTTATGCTTCTATTGTATGTTGAACTTGTGTAGTGAAGTTTCAGTTCCCAAATGAGCCTATGCTAGAGTGGAAGGGGGGAAATTCGATGCCTAAGGGTCAGTTTGTTTCTAATCTTGAAAATAGAAAAATAATTGTTAAGGATTTCTTTTACCATCTAGTAAGAATGAAATAAGATGACCTTCCGAAGATGAGTTTTCGAACTCGATATGTGATTTGTCTGAGATTAAGTCTCATTAGGGGCTTTGTTAATATATATTTAGTGTCATCAAATTCTTTATTTGTGCCATAAACTGTGTTAAAGCCCTGATTTGAAGTTATATTGGCTGAGAGCAAAGCAAGGACACAAACAAGCAAAAAGAAACAAAACAAACTGAAGAAGTGAAGAAAGGCGAGCCTGATGATGGCCTAGAGCACTTGCGAATCGCCGAGTGGAAAATTTATCAACATAAAGTTCCAGTGTGCCATCCCTAAGGGAAGAAAAAAAGTCGGTGATTGAAAAGGGGATGTTAATTAATCGTCGAGCAGTTTCGTGATACAAATATATATAGCTCAAAGTTACAGAACACAAGGATGTTGATAGTAAAGGAAATAATGCATTAGAAGAGAGCAATGGGTTGTTCTCCATGTGGTTTGGTGAACTTCACTCACCTCGCCAAATGACCTTCGTGGCTTTTTTTGGCGACCATAAATTAGATTTTGAACAATTAATTTAGTATGTTGGATTAACCGAGATTATTTTTTCTCTTGAGTTTTTCATAGTTTCTCATAAAATTTAAGGATTTTGGAGAATAAATTTGGAGATTTTGCAAGTGAGTTATTGATTTTATACAGTTTTGAGCATCTTAAAGGTTAAATTACTCTTACTCTGTTGATGTCTAATCGAGTTGGTAACTGTTTTAACTCTTATATGATGTTTGGCTAAAACCCGAATTCTTGGAGTGTGATTATGTGATTATCGGTTGAATTAGTTTATGGTTATTGTTAATTACTAGAATAAATGCTATATTGAAGTGTGTTTAATAATTAGTTGTGGCTTAATTTATTAATTGTAGTTGCGAAAGCAGTTTGAATTTGGTGTTCTTGGCTTGCTCGAGAGAGAGTTTTAAGATCTAAGATTACTGATTACTGATTTGTATGTTTTGGGATGAGCTGGGTTCAGCTTATGAGTGTGAATCATAATCCCAATCCTATCCATCTAAATCGAGAGAGTGGATGAATTAAGGTGTGGGTTGATCTTCATTGCTATGCTTGTTAATGTTCGAAAGAAATCACAAGATTCAGGATAGTTGTTCGAGAGAAAGATATCTACCTTATAGTATAGCCTACCCATTGATTTTTAGCTATTTACTAGTAGTTTTAATTACCCATATATCAAAATTTGCCTAAATTGATAACATCCCAAAATTCCTCTCCTTTTTGTTATTTTAAATTAATTGTGACTGGGTTGTAGTTGATATTTGAAAACCAACTCCCCCCCATTTGACATTTGTGTCATCCCTTATATTTTGTTTTTATGTCTTTTTCGATATTTTTATTTCTATATCTAGTTAGATCACATTCGTACTTCTTGATTGAATTTGAGCAATTACCGCTCCCTATGGTATTCGACCCAAACACAATTGTTGGGTTACATATTTCTTAACGACTGTTTGCACTTAGATTTAGACAAATTTTATATGATAGACGTTACTCAAATTATCAAAATGGCATCGTTGCTGGGAGTGTTGTTGTTTTAAATTCTTTTGGTGAAGTTGAATTGTGATATTTTTAGATATAGTTGAATATACTTATTTCAGTCTTGGTTTGTGTTGCTTGTGTTAAATGAGGAGGATATGAGTGTTAACAAAATCAATTGTAGCCAAGTGGGCCACAAATATTATGTTGGGAACCTCAATCATGTTAATGACCCAAACATCAATGAACCATTCCAATTGGGTGGTGTTGGAGCCATTTATTTACCTCCGAGTGAAGGAAATGTAGTTTTTCATATCAAAATAACCATGTTTCAGATCCTACAATTGAAATAATCATTTTTGGGGCTGGCTCAGGATGATCCCCATGAGATTTTCACGAATTTTGTTGATATTTGATTTGTGGACCGTTACTATTTCAAAACATATCGCAAGAACCAGTCCGTATCATGTTATTCCCATTTTCTATGATGGGTCAAGCTAGTAATTTGTTGGTGGAGTTTCCAAGGTACTCCATCACTTATATGGACGAACTCACTACAGCGTTCCAAGTGTGATGATAACTGTTAGGGATAGCATCAAAAGTTTTAAACGCGTGAAAGGTGAGCCCATCCACGAGATGTGGCTGAGATTAAAGAAGTTTGTGTTACAACTCCCAACTCATGGACTGCCCAATAACGTGTTTTCCACCACTGGAATCTAGATCCCAGACGAGACCGGCGTCGTTGACCTCTCAGAGGTCGCAGACAAGCCTACTTACGTCATTCTTACTTCATCTAGGTTAATTTTAGGGGAAAATTTGAAACTTTTTGTTTCTTAACTTACTTATTAAACATTCTCATTAATACATAATTGTTCACCATCAACCATCTAATATTAAGATCATCAAATTAAAGAAATAGTTTAATATAGCAATAAAGATGTACTTGCCAAAATGGCACCAATACAATGTCTGAATAAAACAGGAAAGAAACGCTAGTGGAACATGCTCCACTAGCTCACTCTAAAACTAAGCTAGAATATAAATGGCAGCATCCTCGAAAGCATGAGGGCCTACCAAGTCCGGATGAATGCTCGACGTCCGAATAGCTTCAGCGTCAACCTGTAGCTCTAGCGTCCACCTATGCCTGAACCTAAAATTGTAGAGTTTTATAGGGTTAGTACACACTTGTACTAAGTATGGGTATATGCAAGCACACACCAAGGACATGCATGAGAAAGAATAGGTCTTTCCTAACAACATGATTATTGAAAGTCAAGTCAGTGGACTTGCCAAATTGGGATTAGGAAAGTTAGTGAACTTTCCAAATTCCGATTAGGAAAGTCATGCCATGAGAATAACATGCATCATCATACATATCATATTGCACACAACACATAACATCTTAAGCATAGCACATATCATATAGTATACAACACATAACATCTTTTATAACATTCATTCATATGCCATGAGACCTTGGAATCATGGACTTGACATTAAGACTTTTCAAAATGAGGGCTCAACATATGGGACCTCAACTAGGGAGGATTCGTTAACAAACACAGAGTCTGCTTCATTCATTCATACGTACTTCATTTCATTTTCGTTCATAAGCCAGTGTGAACACCAGCTATACCTAGGATGTAGTTTAAGACTTTCATCGGTTTTCTGTGCAATGATCAGGAATAACCTAGTGTCATTACTTGAGTCTAGCTCACCTCTTGATTATCCTATCCTAACACCTTTCGTATGATTCATTTCATTATGTGCTTCATTTGAGGCTATCCTCATTCATTCATTAGGAACTTTAACTTTAACCGACATAGATCATGTGAGCATCATGAAATCCAGTGTCTCCCCCACACCGAAAAGAGGTGGAATCACCGGCCAAAGTGACCCAAAACATGCTAGCGTACATGGGAATTTAACCCCGCCAGATCCCTATATTGGCAGTATAGGTTCGAAGACCAGGAGATATAAGGAGACCCATACCCGGCAAGCCGGACAGTCTCATCTCATGAGAGTTACGTGAACCTCCGCCCTTCCCGAAAGAAGGCATCACCGCTCATAGCTAGTCTATCGGTGGTCAGTATAAAGTTCCATTAAATTCAACAAATACGTCATGGAAGCTGGCTTCTAGTATGAGGACATCATAGCTCAATAGATGATTTCTCATCTCATCATTAGTATTAAGTGTGTTAATCTCAATACTTTCATTAGAGTGTTCATAGAGACTGGTCTCTTCATTATCTTACACTCTCATAGGTGAGTACGTTTTGGTAACATTTACTTAGGCTCATTTGAGATTGATCTCATCATTTGCATTAGCCTCATATCATGTTGTCACCACATTCATTATCATTAGCACATTTGCTCTTCCTAGTTACTCCCCCTTATTACGTGAATGTTCATTTCATCATATGCCAATGCACTTGGCCATTTAGTGTGTTTCACACCCTTACATAACCCTTCCAGGGTTTCATCATTTCATTGTTCATTTCATCATTTCATTGTTCTTTTTATCATTTCATTGTTCATACATCTTAGGTTCACTTACTTTTAAACGTATGTTAGACTTATGGATATATACATAAAGCCATGAGGCTTCATTCATAGTTCGTTAAGTGATTCATACATTCCTAAGATTATGTAGTACAAGACTTATGTATCTTGTATATATGCGAAGATCTTGATTTCGATATAAGTAGGTGGTATTATTTTTGAACATTTAATTCACGTATGACTTATGTATCAATACGGAAATTTGGGCAAGGGAAACCAAGTTCGAACCACTTCGACAATACTTACATTTTTCCTTGACTTTATTATTAGTCTTCATGACAATGGGACCTTAGATCGAACCCCAACATCAACATTCTATCTTGATTTTTCTCCTTGGGTTTTCTCTTAATTTGGCTGAAGGGTTGTGGGTTCGAACCCCCACAACCCCTTTTTATTTTTCCTTAAAATCTTATTGTCCCATTTCTCCTAGACCAAGAGGTTGTGGGATCAAACCCCCATAGCCTCTTATATTTCACTCTTTATTTTCACTGGGAATTGGGAGGTTGTGGGTTCGAACCCCCACAGCCTCTTATATTTCACTCTTTATTTTCAGTGGGAATTGGGATGTTGTGGGTTCGAACCCCCAAAGCCTCCTTATTTTAATTTTAAATTCGCTAGGGGTTGTGAGGTTGTGGGTTCGAACCCCCACAGCCTCCTATTTTTATTTTTAATTAAAATCCACTAAGCTAGGAGTTTTGGCAGTGAGGTTGTGGGATCGATCCCCCACAGCCTCACTTTATTTTCATAATTAATTCCGCCGTACTCCTTTCTATCCCTGAGGTCGTGGGTTCGATTCCCACGCCTCACATTTTCTTTTCTTTAATTTTTCTTCTCTCATTCGCAGCCTGGAGGTCGTGGGTTCGATTCCCACGCCTCCCATTTATTTATTTAAATTGTTGTTCTCTTCTTTCTCAACTAGTAAACCACATTTCGATCCCCTTTAAACCCATTTCTTTATTTTCATTTTTTTGTAGCTTAGCAAGGTGAGGTCTCGGGTTCAAACCCTGCTGACCTCACTGATTTTTCTTGCATTTACACAACACGTAGTGCACTCTTTTTGACCGAAACCTCATCACCAAATGCTGGAAATTTGATCATGATTTTTAGCTTCTTTTCGTCAACCTTTTCACGTTAGTTCTTAGGGCATTTCATGAAACATTTAGTGCATTATTTGGTGTAGTTTAGTAGTTACATTAGCCAAGAGTTTCTCACTCAAAATCAGCAACTTCACACCCCATATGAAGATCACGTTGTGTACAACTTTTGCACATAAAATACAAGAATTAAACATGCCATTTCACGCCTTCAACAGTGACCACATTCACTGCCACACGTTGCACACACATCACTTTTTCACATAATTTCGGTCAACATATTCAATATTCACAAAATTCCGAGCATGCATACTTGAACATAAACATCACAAAAACACATTACATCCCTACTTTGTACCAGCAAACATACCCAACCTATGATTCAATTGGAGCTAGTGACGGGGACATGCAACGGGGAACAACCCTAGTTTTCGGAATGAATATTCTGAACCTTAAGGGGGTGTCTTGGGAAAGTGACCAAGATAGAAGAAACCCATACCTTATTTGATTGTTCAAACGTTGAAGTTGCTGCCAAAACCTTTCTCCAAAACCACGTCCAACTCACCAAAAGTTTCACCACCACTCGACGGAAATCTCCCATTTGCCTTAACGTATTTGGTTATTTTGTTTTCTTGGACTTTTCATGTTTGTTCTTCAAGTGTGAAGAACTTCAATATTTTTTCTGTTCTTAGAGTTGTTTTTGGCAGAGAGAAATCGTGAAGTTTGAACGTGTAGTGAGAGATAAACGTGATAGAAGAGTGTTACCATAGGTTTAGGAGTCTAATTCAAGACATAGTCAAATAGGGTTTAATTAAATTTACAAAATCTCATTTATTTTAACTAATACGTGAAAGGACCATTTTTCCCTTACGAAATTAGATTTTAAACAATAATTAAATCACCAATTTGATGCTTCCGTTGGGGCTCAAACGCGGGTGGAGTGACCACCGTGAAACGGATCATTTCGGGTCGACCTGACCCTAACCGGTTCTTTAATTAAATTCATTAATTAATTAATATATTAATTCCATAGGGTAATTACGACATTACCCTTGGCCTGGAAAAGACCATTTTACCCCTGGACCCTCAAAACTTAAGATTTCCTCTTTTTAAGTCCGGTAAAGACTCCTTCGATTAAATCTTCGTTTTCGAGAGCCCTACATGGTTGGTTCCAACCTTTCCAAGCTAAACTAACTCACCAAGTTAGTTGTGTTGGCCGTAGTTAGGGTTCTGAGGTTTGGTTCTACGCACATCGATCCTCGTTAACCTTGGTCTAATCGCAAGCATTCTTGACATCTTAAGCATTTCTTAACTTATTCATTTTTAGGGTTGTTACATTATCCCCCCTTTAGGAACATTCATCCCCGAATGACACTATCACTATACATCGTAATGCCAGTCAGATCATAACATAATCACTATGCACAGTCAAGCAATAGAAACAAAATATGGAGACATAAAGAAACATAGACTTAAGAGTAGGAAGTCTAACCTCAAGAGCTGAAAAGATGAGGGTAACGGGATCTCATGTCGGCCTCAGCCTTCCACGTAGCACCCTCAAAAAGATGATTTCTCCACAATAGCTTCACCGTGGCAATCTTCTTGTTCCTCCGCCGCTTGATCTGTATGTCTAAGATCTCAATAGGTACCTCCTCATAGGACAAGTCTTCATCGACCCCCAAACCTTCCACATGTATAATCGATGCTGGATCACCTAGGCACTTCTTTAACATGGAAACATGAAAGACTGGATGGAGAGAAGCTAGCTTCGCAGGCAATGCCAACTCATAGGCCACCTCACCCACACGCTGTATGATCTCGTAAGTCCCAACATACCTCGGACTCAACTTCCCCTTCCTGCCAAACCTCATCACCCCCTTCATAGGTGATATCTTCAGATAGACCTGGTCACCAACATCAAACTCTAAGGGCCGTTTTCTGTTATCTGCATATGGCTTCTGCCGACTGTAAGCAGTATCCAACCTGTCCCTAATCACTCTGACCTTCTCTAAGTCCTCATTAATGATATCTGGACCCAAAATGGATGACTCTCCAACCTCAAACCACCCAACTGGAGATCTACACCTCCTACCATATAGTGCCTCAAACGGTGCCATCCCAATGCTGGAGTGGTAGCTATTATTATACGAGAACTCTATCAATGGCAGATGGTCATCCCAGGTACCTCTGAAGTCAATCACACATGCTCTCAACATATCCTCCAATGTCTGAATGGTGCGCTCTGCCTGCCCATCAGTTTGAGGATGAAAGGCAGTACTAAGCTTTACATGCGTGCCCAAGCTCTTCTGGAAAGATCTCCAGAAATGTGAAGTAAACTGAGATCCTCTATCCAAAATTATAGACAAAGGAATCCCGTGCCATCTCACAATCTCATCAATATAGAGTCTCGCATAATCCTCGGCTCTTTAAGTAGACTTCACAGGGATAAAGTGGGCAGACTTAGTCAATCTGTCCACAATAACCCATCAGGAGTCATGCTGCCTCCTACTCCTCGGAAGACCAACCACGAAGTCAATATTGATGGCCTCCCACTTCCAAGTCGGAACCTCAATAATCTGAGTCAGACCGCCAGGCTTAAGATGTTCTGCCTTAACCTGCTGACAACTAGGACACTGGCCACATATTCTGCAATGTCCTTCTTCATGCCATCCCACCAATAAATCTGCTTAAGATCATGATACATCTTGGTGGAACCTGGATGTATGGAATATCTGGAACCATGGGACTCTACAACAATCCTGGTCTGCAAATCATCCACATCTGGTACACACAGCCTGTCCTGATAACTAAGTATGCCATCACCTCACAAAGCGAAAGACTCATTCATCTTTATCAACACTGAGTTCTTCACCTCCATCAACACAGGATCGAGATGCTGACCCTGCTTGACTTCAACTACCAAGGATGATTCAGAATTAGGATGAACTGAAACACCCCCACTAGTAGAGTCAAACAATCTCACACCCAGTCTGTGTACATCTTTCACCAACTCCTTCTTCTCATCCTCAACGTGGGCTGTACTTCCCATGCTCATCCTGCTGAAAGCATCAGCTACAACATTAGCCTTACCTTGATGGTAGTGAACATTCATGTCATAATCCTTCAACAGCTCCAACCATCTCCGCTGACGTAGATTCAACTCCCTCTGTGTGAACACGTACTGGAGACTCTTGTGGTCTGTGAATACATCCACATGCACTCCATACAAGTAGTGCCTCCACAACTTCAGTGCAAACACCACAGCTGCCAACTCCAGGTCATGAGTGGGATAATTCTTCTCATGAACCTTGATATGTCTGGACGCATAGGCTATCACCTTACCAACCTGCATAAGAACACAACCCAAACCAACCCTAGATGCATCACAATAAACAGTGTAATTCTCACCACACTTAGGCAAGGTAAGCACCGGGGCTGAAGTGAGTCTGTCCTTGAGCTCCTGGAAACTCTTCTCACAAGTCTCCGTCCATTCAAACTTGGCTTTCTTCTTAGTCAAAGCTATCAATGGGGCAGAAATGGAAGAAAATCCCTCCACAAACCTGCGGTAGTAACCAGCCAATCCCAAAAAGCTACGGATGTCAGTGGGAGTAAGAGGCTTTGGCCAGTTCTTCACAGCCTCAGTCTTCCTCGGATCCACCTCCACGCCCTGATCGGACACAACATGACCCAAGAAGGTCACTGATCTAAGCCAAAATTCACACTTGCTGAATTTGGCATACAGCTGATGTTGTCTAAGTACCTGCAAGGTTAGTCTCAAATGTTGTTCATGCTCTTCCTTGGTCCTAGAGTAGATGAGAATGTCATCAATGAATACTATGACAAAAGAGTCAAGGTATTCACGGAAGACTCGGTTCATGAGGTCCATAAATGCAGCAGGTGCATTCGTAAGACCAAATGACATGACTAAGAACTCATAGTGACCATAACGGGTACGAAAGGCTGTCTTTGGGATATCTCCATCCCTAACCCTAAGCTGATGATACCCTGAACGAAGATCAATCTTAGAGAAGAAACTAGACCCTTGGAGCTGATCGAACAAATCATCTATTATGGGAAGTGGATACTTATTCTTTATAGTGACTTTGTTGAGCTGTCGATAATCGATACACATTCTAAGGGTTCCATCTTTTTTTTCACAAACAACACTGGAGCGCCCCAAGGGGATATGCTCGGCTGAATGAAACCCTTATCAGTGAGATCTTTTAACTGCAGCTTCAACTCTTTGAGTTCAGCTGGAGCCATTCTGTAAGGAGGAATTGAAATTGGTTTAGTATCGGGTTCTAAGTCGATACCAAAATCAATCTCTCGAGGGGGAGGGACTCCAGGCAAATCATCAGGAAATACATCTAGGAACTCATTCACTACAGGCACTGAGTCTATGGAAGGAATGTCATGATCTAAATCATTAACACTCACAAGATGACACAATAACCCCTTGGACATCATTTTATTGGCCTTAAGGTTCGAAATCAAGAGGTTAGGACGACTCGAGTTGTACCCCTCCCAGACTAGCTCCTCTTCATCAGGGAAACGAAATCTCACCACTCTACTACGACAGTCCAAAAGCATAACAACTGTGAAGCCAGTCCATGCCAAGAATAACATCAAAATCATGCATGGGTAACTCAACCAAGTCCGCACACATAGTCTTACCACTTACAACTATTGGGCAATCCTTGTATACTCTATCAGTTCTTACATTTTCTCCTAAAGGTGTACTAACCACTATAGGATCATGCAGAACTTCAGGCAATATCTCAAAAGTGAGAGGAAGCAAAGGAGTTACAAAGGAAAGCGTAGACCCTGGATCAAGTAAAGCATAAACAGAAGTTGAGAATAATTGCAGCATACCTGTGACCACATCAGCGGACTTCTCCTGCTCCTCCGTGCCCTTCAGGGCATAGAACCTGTTCCTCTTAGGAGGCTCGGCTGCTGCTGCACCCTGTGGATTAGGCCTAGGCTGAGCATTACCTCCAGCCTGACCTCTGTTCTGTGGGCAGTCTCTAACCATGTGCCCACTCTTACCGCAACCGAAGCAGGCATTAGTGCCCTGTCTGCACTCTCCACTGTGAGCACGGCCACACTTAGCACAGTTCTTTTTGGACGCTGCATCTCACCTCCATTGCCCTTCTTGGGCTCAGGTCTGCCTACTCTAGGTGCTGTACTCCTCTGATAATTAGAGTTCCCAGAACTCTGCTGCCCCTTCTTGAACCTGGGCTGCTCACGGACGCCAAAATTGTTTTTGTAGCCTCCACGGCTGGGACCTGCCTGATCTTGAGGCTTAGGCCTCCTAGCATCACGAATACCCCCTTTTTGCGGTTGTCCTCTACCTGCTGGACATGCACCATCAACCTGAGAGGTCCATTTATCATGGAGCATCGCAGACCGACACTCCTCCTCCAGATCTCCATTGATTCCTGTGAGGAACCTGCTCATCTCATCCCTGCTGTTAGACACAAGGGAAGTAGCATACCTGGATAATTTAACAAACTTCAGTACTCATCTCATCCTTTTGTTAGTACTAAGGAAAGTAGCATACCTGGATAGTTTAACAAACTTCAGGGAATACTCCATGACTGTCATAGATCCCTGCTTAAGGTTGATAAACTCCTGAACCTTGGCTTCCCTCATCTCTCTTGGAAAGAATCTCTCGAGAAAGGCTGTCTTAAATAGCTCCCAAGTGACTAGAACTCCGCCCAATGCTCGGCTATCCTGCCACATCTTGCACCAAGTCTGTGCAACATCCTTGAGCTAATAGGAAGCCAGCTCAACCTTCTCAGTATTTGTGGCCCCATAGCCACCAGAATCTTATGCACCTCATCCACAAACTCCTGGGGATCCTCTGAAGTCTTGGACCCTGTGAAAATAGGAGGATTCATCCTCGTAAAGTCTCGCAGCCTATCATCCATGCTATGTACCGGTGGGTTCTCCCTCTGAACATCCTGCCGGTTGACTTGGGTAGTCATAGTCTGGGCCTGCATAGTAATGGCATGTGCCATCTGGGCCAGAGATGCCCTCACCTCAGCATCAGTCAACCCAGCTGGGTTAACTGGCATAGCCACTCCTTCAGCTGGAACCTGGGGTGGAACCTGATTGTCCCCAGCAGCTGCACCTCCTCTCCTCTGACCAATGGTTCTCCTAGTATTTATTTTGTGAAAACAATAAGAATTGATGTTAGAAACGCTCATAACACAAGGAAATCAGACATTAGGAAAAACACGATAAGATCAGAAGGAGGGAAATTTTCCTACGCATCATGCAGTCTCTAATTCAGGATAGTGGTGCACTTCACTACCATGACTTAGAAACTACTCAATGTGGTTGATGTGAACTCATTATTCTTGGAACTTAACCTAGTGCTCTGATACCAACTTTGTCACGACCGGAATCTAGACCCCAGACGAGACCGACGTCGTTGACCTCTCAGAGGTCGCAGACAAGCCTACTTACGTCATTCTTACTTCATCTAGGTTAATTTTAGCGGAAAATTTGAAACTTTTTGTTTCTTAACTTACTTATTAAACATTCTCATTAATACATAATTGTTCACCATAAACTATCTAATATTAAGATCATCAAATGAAAGAAATAGTTTAATATAGCAATAAAGATGTACTTGCAAAAATGGCACCAATACAATGTCTGAATAAAATAGGAAAGAAATGCTACTGGAACATGCTCCACTAGCTCACTCTAAAACTAAGCTAGAATATAAATGGCAGCATCCTCGAAAGCATGAGGGCCTACCAAGTCCGGATAGCTTCAGCGTCAACATGTAGCTCTAGCGTCCACCTGTGCCTGCACCTAAAATTGTAGAGTTGTATAGGGTTAGTACACACTTGTACTAAGTATGGGTATATGCAAGCACACACCAAGGACATGCATGAGAAAGAATAGCTCTTTCCTAACAACATGATTATGGAAAGTCAAGTCAGTGGACTTGCCAAATTGGGATTAGGAAAGTTAGTGAACTTTCCAAATTCGGATTAGGAAAGTCATGCCATGAGTAACATGCATCATCATACTTATCATATTGCACACAACACATAACATCTTACACATAGCACATATCATATAGCATACAACACATAACATCTTTTATAACATTCATTCATATGCCATGAGACCTTGGAATCATGGACTTGACATTAAGACTTTCCAAAATGAGGGCTCAACATATGGGACCTCAACTAGGGAGTCTTCGTTAACAAACACAGAGTCTGCTTCATTCATTCATACGTACTTCATTTCATTTTCGTTCATAGCCAGTGTGAACACCACTATACCTAGGATGTAGTTTAAGACTTTCATCGGGTTTGTTGTGCAATGATCAAGAATAACCTAGTGTCATTACTTGAGTCTAGCTCACCTCTTGATTATCCTATCCTAACACCTTTGGTATCATTCATTTCATTATGTGCTTCATTTGAGGTTGGCCTCATTCATTCATTGGGAACTTTAACTTTAACCGACATAGATCATGTGAGCATCATGAAATCCAGTGTCTCCCCATACCGAAAAGAGGTGGAATCACCGGCCAAAACCCAAAACATGCTAGCGTACATGGGAATTTAACCCCGCCAGATCCCTATATTGGCAGTATAGGTTCGAAGACCAGGAGATATAAGGAGACCCATACCCGGCAAGCCGGACGTCTCATCTCATGAGAGTTACGTGAACCTCCGCCCTTCTCGAAAGAATGCATCACCGCTATTAGCTAGTCTATCGGTGCTCAGTATAAAGTTCCATTACATTCAACTCATACGTCATGGAAGCTGGCTTCTAGTATGAGGACATCATAGCTCAATAGATGATTTCTCATCTCATCATTAGTATTAAGTGTGTTAATCTCAATACTTTCATTAGAGTGTTCATAGAGACTAGTCTCTTCATTATCTTACACTCTCATATGTGAGTACGTTTTGGTAACATTTACTTAGGCTCATTTGAGATTGCTCTCATCATTTGCATTAGCCTCATATCATGTTGTCACCACATTCATTATCATTAGCACATTTGCTCTTCATAGTTACTCACCCCTTATTACGTGAATTTATTTCATCATATGCCAATGCACTTGGCTATTTAGTGTGTTTCACACCCTTACTTAACCCTTCTAGGGTTTCATCATTTCATTGTTCATTTCATCATTTCATTGTTCATTTCATCATTTCATTGTTCATACATCTTAGGTTCACTTACTTTTAAACGTATGTTAGACTTATGGGTCTATACATACAAACCATGAGGCTTCATTCATAGTTCGTTAAGTGATTCATACATTCCTAAGATTATGTAGTACAAGACTTATGTATCTTGTATATATGCCAAGATCTTGGTTTCGATCTAAGTAGGTGGCATTATTCTTGAACATTTAATTCACGTATGACTTATGTATCAATACGGAAATTTAGGCAAGGGAACCCAAGTTTGAACCACTTGGACAATACTTACATTTTTCATTGACTTTATTATTAGTCTTCATGACATTGGGACCCTAGATCGAACCCCAACATCAACATTCTATCTTTATTTTTCTCCTTGGGGTTTCTCTTAATTTGGCCGAAGGGTTGTGGGTTCGAACCCCCACAACCCCTTTTTATTTTTCCTTAAAATCTTATTGTCCCATTTCGCCTAAACCAATAGGTTGTGGGATCAAACCCCCACAACCTCTTATATTTCACTCTTTATTTACGCTGGGAATTGGGAAGTTGTGGGTTCGAACCCCCACAGCCTCCTTATTTTAATTTTAAATTCGCTAGGGGCTGTGAGGTTGTGGGTTCGAACCCCCACAACCTCCTTTTTTTATTTTTAATTAAAATCCACTATGCTAGGCGTTTTGGCAGTGAGGTTGTGGGATCGAACCCCCACAGCCTCACTTTATTTTCTTAATTAATTCCACCATTCTCCTTTCTAGCCCTGAGGTCGTGGGTTCGATTACCATGCCTCACATTTTCTTTTCTTTAATTTTTCTTCTCTCATTCGCAGCATGGAGGTCGTGGGTTCGATTCCCACATCTCTCATTTATTTATTTAAATTGTTATTCTCTCCTTTCTCAACTAGTAAACCCCATTTCGATCCCCCTTAACCCCATTTCTTTATTTTCATTTTTTCGTAGCTTAGCAAGGTGAGGTCTCGGGTTCAAACCCTGCTGACCTCACTGATTTTTCTTGCATTTTTACACAGCACGTAGTGCACTCTTTTTGACCGAAACCTCATCACCAAATGCTGGAAATTTGATCATGATTTTTAGCTTTTTTTCATCAACCTTTTCACGTTAGTTCTTAGGGCATTTCATGAAACATTTAGTGAATTATTAGGTGTAGTTTAGTAGTTACATTAGCCAAGAGTTTCTCACTCAAAATCAGCAACTTCACACCCCATATGAAGATCACGTTGTGTACAACTTTTGCACATAAAATACAAGAATTAAACATGCCATTTCACGCCTTCAACAGTGACCACATTCACTGCCACACGTTTCACACACAAGACTTTTTCACATATTTTCGGACAAAATATTCAATATTCACATAATTCCGAGAATGCATACTTGAACATAAACATCACGAAAACACATTACATCCCTACTTTGTACCAGCAAACATACCCAACCTATGATTCAATGGGAGCTAGTGATAGGGACATGCAACGGGAAACAACCCTAGTTTTTGGAATGAATATTCTGAACCTTAAGGGGGTGTCTTGGGAAAGGGATCAAGAGAGAGGAATCCCATACCTTATTTTGTTGTTCAAACGTTGAAGTTGCTGCCCAAACCTTTCTCCAAAACCACGTCCAACTCACCGAATGTTTCACCACCACTCGACGGAAATCTCCCATTTGCCTTAATGTTTTTGGTTATTTTGTTTTCTTAGACTTTTCGTGTTTGTTCTTCAAGTGTGAAGAACTTCAATATTTGTTCTGTTCTTGAAGTTGTTTTTGGAAGAGAGAAATCGTGAAGTTTGAACGTGTGAGTGAGAGATAAACGTGATAGGAGAGTGTTACCATAGGTTTAGGAGTCTAATTCAAGACTTAGTCAAATAGGGTTTAATTAAATAAATAAAATCTCATTTATTTTAACTAATACGTGAAAGGACCAATTTTCCCTTACGAAATCAGATTTTAAACAATAATTAAATCACCAATTCGATGCTTCCGTTGGGGCTCAAACGCGGGTGGAGTGACCACCGCGAAATGGATCATTTCGGGTCGACTCGACCCTAACCGGTTCTTTAATTAAATTAATTAATTAATTAATTAATTCCTTAGGGTAATTACGATATTACCCTTGGCCTGGAAAGGACCATTTTACCCCTGGACCCTCAAAACTTAAGATTTTCTCTTTTTAAGTCCGGTAAAGACTCCTTCGATTAAATCTTCGTTTTCGAGAGCCCTACATGGTTGGTTCCAACCTTCCAAGCTCAACTAACTCCCCAAGTTAGTTGGCTTTGCCGTAGTAAGGGTTGTGAGGTTTGGTTCTACGTGCATCGATCCGTGTGAACCTTGGTCTAATCGCAAGCATTCTCGACACCTTAAGCATTTCTTATCTTATTCATTTTTAGGGTTGTTACAGTGATGTTGCATTAACACTTCTAATAGAACCTCGACTCAATGAAGAAAGGAGTTGTTGGTCAACTTGTTCTCGTTGGTATAATGCAGCAACCCTATGAAGTAGTGACTGTTACGACCTGAGGGTATACCCTAGAAGTTATGGTATTCTCGAATCTTAACACGGGGTCGTCGACCTCTTGGAGGTCTAAGACAGGCCTCTTAGCGTACCTTCATTGCGTACTCATAATAAAAATAGCGGAAAATTTAAAACTTTTCGTAGCACATCATATGCTAGAACATTACTTCATATATATAACATATCATAATACATAGTTAGACTCTAATGTCTCTTTTCCAGCTTAAGACACAACTCAATAGAATATAATAGGTACACGACCCTTTACAAGATAAAATAATATCTAAGCTATTACATATTCTTAAAGAAATATCCTAACATAGGCAACCCTTGAATCATAAGGGCTCCTTTACTTGAACTTGGGAGATCTATCCAATCTCTTCACTTAGGAGACATCCTCTAGCAATCTGCACCTAGACTTTGTGTAAAAAAATGAAGAAGAATGGTATTAGTACAAGAATGCACTAAGTATGGCAACCATGCGAAAACATGCATTCAAAGAGGACATTACTTTTGAAATCATGCAACATGTCTTTTTAGTAAACTTCATGAACATAAGAACATATAAGCTAAATATAGTTCACATACATAATATAGACATGGATAATACTCATAATAGCACATAAATCCATTTAGCATACTTTAAAACATATTCAATACATACCATACATTACCTCTCTTTTATCTTACTTCTTTCCTTAAGTAACCCTCAAGTGTACCTCGTGCAATGTATCACCTTAAAATCACCTTACAATAGTCTTTCCTAATATGCTTCCTAAACACAACCATATATATTCACAAGTAATAAGCATATCAAAGACATCAACTTCGCATAAGGACCATCACCTAGGACAACTCCTAAGTCACATTAGTGCAATGTGTAGGTAGCATCCCACAATACTACTTCCACCAAGTGTACCTAACAAGTCACCCTAGACTAGGCATAACATACTCAACAAGTCATAACTCTTTCATTTATAACTAAACATAAGTTCACATACTTCATAGCATCATATAAGGACTCATCATACTTCATATAACATCATAGGAAAACATCATCATACCTCAAACACTTTAGTCATAAAATCACTTAGTTCATACCATAAGTAAACCACCCTAATAACCCCTTCACAGGCTTACTTGTGCAATGTAAATATGGAGTCTCATACCCCCACATATACTAAGTAAACTCATTTAGAAGCCATAAATGTAATTCACATGCATAGTCATAATTCATATCTTAACATAACAAGGTAACTTAACATGCATTCATACAAATTATATATAACATAAGTGTTTACTTCATAAGGGTATCCAATCCTATCCTTTCTTGAAGTCATCTAGTGCAATGTATAGGTAAAGTCCATAGTCCTCCCATACTAAGTACATTTCTCAAAGAATTTAGATTAGAGTTCATATTATTATCTTAGTTGACTTATTAACCTTCGGGAGACATAGATATAACCGACATAGACCATGTGAGCTACATGGAATCTGGTGTTCTACTCTCACACCGAAAAAAGATGGACAACACTTGGCTAAGGTGCAACCATTCATACACAACTATTCTAGTGGAAACCACAAGCTATAACCTACGGGGGCACGTAGTTATGGAGCATGGAGATTTCTTCTAGAAACCTTGACTTAGTAGCTTGGAGGTTTCCATCTCATGATACAACATCAATGTTGGGAACCCAGACTTACTAGCGTGATGGTTTTCTTTGTGGGAAGCCAGACTTACTAACGTGCAACTCCCACTCTCATTTGTCATGTTCACTCGATGCTAGGCTCTCACTCCCTTTGTAAACATATTTAAGCCTTTAGTACATTAATTCATATAGATTAGGCCTTAGGGACTTACTCCTTCATACATAATATAGCTCAAAGGTATCTAAGATGAGAAGTCTACATTCATCATAGAACTTACATTATGTGAGAATGTCCTTTCACATAATAATATCATATTCATACCATAGTCTAGTTTAGAGTACAATTTAGTAATACCTTTCAAGAGACTCACTTATTCATTAGACTACCATTAACATACTTCATTCATACAAACATGTGTGTGTGTAAATATATGTGAGATCTATCTTCACATAGACACATTTAGGAACACATGTACATAACTTCATACATCATATACTTTACATGCATATAAATAGGTAATGATGCATAGGAGAACTATCTATTTCCTTAGTCATCATGAATCTATCCTACTCATAGATATGCATGAAGTGTGTGTGTATAGTGGTTAACATGATCACATAATGGCTATCACATAGTATTGAGAAAGCCACCCTCAAAAGACCACAACACATGTACAACATTCTTCAAGTCTCAATTCATACACATATATAGAATATTGAGGACTACAGACTACACACACTCACATTACATCATAGGAGGCAAGTACATATTCAACAATAGAATATAAGACTCCTAGCATACTTTGTTCACACATTCATATAGGGTTAATATGGGTAGAGGTCATGCTACATTGATATTCATTATCATTAGCGATATAGACCATGCCTAACTCTAATATTATCATCACACATACACATATAACATCATCCCTACACCTATATTAAGCAAGTAGTGTTGAAGACTATACACATAAATTCACATAACATCAATTCACTTAGACATGATATTAGAATCAAGGCTAAATCCTTCAACTTCCTAACATAGAAATCATCATATAAATTCATATTACATATAATATATGTAAGTCCATAATAATAACACATAAATATGTACAAGAATGTAAACACCGCCTCCAAAGGTAGACCATACCAATCAACACGATTCAATGTACATTTGAGGCTAATTATAAGAATAAGTCAACTTATTAAATCTCCAAGATAATGATCATCTTTGATCATTCCTCCATAATTCATATTCAATTTATATAGAAAGTAATAGCAATAAGAAATTCAATACAATCTAATCACAATTCTATAAACATCAAGTCAATATAACAAGACCCACATTATAGGCTAATTTGAGAAATTAGGAGGATCATGGGTTCTTCATAAAAATGAATAGAAATTCATAATAAAATCAGTAGATAGACATATATTCATAATTAGAATGCTTTTTAAATCAATTTGAGAATGAACCCATGGCTAGATTGAAAAATAGGATTTTTGACTTAGAATTCATATTTAGAAAACCATTGAAAGGACTCCATAGATGAATGGTTATCTATGGATGAAGGATAACCATACCCTATAATTAAAAAGCCCATAAAAATTTGAGAAGAAAGCTCCAAGAATCCAACTCCATAGCTTGTTCTTGAGCTTGGTCTTCAATGGGTGTTTTGGTTTTTTTTGGAAGAGACGAGAACTTTTGGGAATTTGATTTCTTAATGGGTGTTGGGGTTTTGGATTGGGAAAGGGTTTAAAAAGGTCCTAAAAACAGTTAATAAAACGTCCCCTAAGTTACCAAAACACCCCCACATGAATTGGGGCTCTTAGACATGTCAAAATTGACTTAAAAACGACGCAACCGGATCTGGAAGTGGGCTGCGCGTCGGAGCAGCCTCGCCATTCTGCCCCAAATAAAATTTGAGGCAGTGAGGTGCGTGCTAGGTGCACTTCGCGAAGGCAAGGTCCAATTCTTGGACATGCTCGCGGCCTTTGGCAGCCCATTGTCCAAGGTTTGGGTCTTCATTTGGGGCCCTTCGGGTGGTCCCCAGGGAGTCGTAGCCGGACGTTTTGACCCTTAACATGTCTATTAAGGTACTAGGGTCAATTACAGTTCTTCTCAACTCCAAACAACACATAAAATCAATCCAAACATACAAGAAATCACTAGCACGTCCAAAGACCAACTTTCAAACGTCTCTGACATTCTTGGACTTTTGACCTCCAAATGACTTTAAATCAATTAAGCAAGCAATAGAACACTTAATTAACCTATTTTTAACTTTTTAAGGCACATGTGAGGCTATACCTACCTTATTTTTATGATAAGGGTGTGTTAATACTCCCCCACTTAGAAAAACATTCGTCCTCGAATGACAGTAAAACATTTTAAAGACTTTCAAGGACTTCAATCACTTTCATAGCAGCTCACTACACTTCAACATTTTATCACATAATAGTCAATGTACAAAACTTACAAGGACACCAAGTTCATACTAACATGTATTCAAAGCAACATAGTCAAACATGGAGTACTTCTATAATTCATTCCATTCACACATACTTCTTCATATTCGTTGCCATTTGGAGGAACTACCTTCTCCAATTTTTGGCATGTTCTTTATTTCATCACAAAGTTAAACATACTATGGATTCCAATTGCAAACTTAGGCATAATCCACACTTCAACTTATGAAAAAAAATTAAACAGTTCATATAATTGCACAAAAATCATGAATAAGGTAGATTAACTACAATCTTATAGTCTAGACATAATACCATCGAGGTCATATATGACATTACAATGCTTAGCTTTGTTCAAGGAGGAACTACTTTCTCCTACTCACAACATACACACATGGCATCATAGAGTTAACATAAAAGAAATTCATAGAGGTTAATTAATATAAAGGAGGATTTTATTACTCCAAACCACATTTTTCTTATACTTCCTTCCTTAAGAAATCAACATGGTAGGTCACACCAAGCACATCACAATATTAGGAAGTAAATTTGAAACTTTCTATTTCTAGCACATCACTAGATTTCATTAATATGCATCATTTAGGGAAATTTATCACAATTTATAGGCACACCAATGAACATAGGCTAGACCAATCATAACTTCTCAAGAGTGCGTCTATAATAACACTTCCCAAATCTCAAAAGTCAAACATTTTTCAAAGAGGCTCATATTATCTTATTTAAAGGATACTCAATATCTCATTGTGGGGACAAAAACCACACATCATAAGTGACATAAAGCATGCTCATTAATCTATATCATGAAATCAAGTTCCACATTTATCAAATAAGGATGCACAACAAAATGAGAAACATGCAATTTAGAAAATTTCCTTTTTCATGCAATAATGACCTTTCATAATATGCATAACATAGTGCCATTTAAAACACTCATAATATATGGATAACATGCAACTAATCCTTATGCAAGACTCCTATCATGAACAAGCTACTTAGGAGCTCTTTGGTTTCAAGCTTGAGTGAGAATAGAATGAAAAATAGGGATATCTACAACCTTACTACTCAAATCATCCTCCCCCACTTAGGATATTCCCATTTAAGAGAAACTTATCTCAACTCTAGGGGAATTTTAGCTTACCAACCCTATTAACTAAGAGCATCATCCCTTTCTTGGGATCTAAGCTTACGAACACCCTTCTTATCATCAGTACAATATGATTTTCAACCTAGAGAAGTTCAAGGGAACTTAACATAGGGACATCAAGGGCCTTAAGAATCTTACCATCTATGCACATTATCCCCCACTTGGGGTCAGGCTAAGCACATCATGCCCTTAAACACCAAGGTCAGCGCAAGTCAAGACAAACTTACAAGGGTTATCATTTTATGTGCAACTTTCCAACCAACCATGCATAGGTACAATCTAAGAACTTCTTCAATTGACCATATTTAAATGCAAGATTAAAAGGCAACTTACCACTTCAAAGTAGGTCAACCTCAATTCTCTCCTTATCTTCAAGAGCTAAGAGGTACTTACCATACATCCCCCCTAAGTCACCTTAGGGTAATCTTACTTCCCACTTATGGAATAAAACTCTTTTTCCCCTTTTTACCACTTCTTATAATAGATTCATAGAGGGAATCATTTATCATACCTCATAATATCCTTACAAGTCTCAACACACTATCTCCCCTTCTTAGGAGCAAACCTACGCAAAAGGTTACAATCCACACAAGGACAACTATGAAGCGTTTCACATATACAAAGACAACATTCCTCTTTCTCACTATTCACCACATTCTCCAAGACTTTTCAAGCCTACACCATAACATCATGCTACCATCCTACATAATCATAAGGAATTCCATCATTCATGGGGAACTCCACTCAACCATAAAAACTACTAAGAAGCTATAACCATATCTTAATATAACTTCTTAACATAACATCTCCTTCCACATAAACCACCTAGAGCCATAAATGGCATCACATCAACATGTACTAAAATTCACCTTCACATATACTCACCAAACCATATAGCCAAGGTAGGTATCAAAAACTCACCTTTTCTCCCTCAAGCATTGAGAAATCATCCCTTCCAAGCAATCACATCTAAAAGACTACCGGACAAGGAAACATAAGAGAGAGATCATATAGAGTTAAGTTCTATGGCACGACATAAGAATATTGAAGAAAGGAAACTCTATCGTCCTAAATCCTCCCGTATCATTTGATGTGTTGCGACTCACCACCAATGATATGAGAATCTACTGGACGTGGCAACACGAGACTTTAAAACCTAAGGACCAAATACAAAACCTTATGCTCTGATACCAAGTTTGTTATGACCCGAGGGTATACCGTAGAAGTTATGGTATTATCAAATCTTAAAACGGCGTTGTCGACCTCTTGAAGGTCTAAGACAGACCTCTTAGCGTACCTTCATTGCATACTCATAATAAAAATAGAGGAAAATTTAAAACTTTTCATAGCACATCATATTGTAGAATATTACTTCATATATATATAATAGCAAAATACATAGTTAGACTCTAATGTCTCTTTGTCATCTTAAGACACAACTCAATAGAATCGAATAGGGACACGACCCTTAACAACATAAAATAATATCTAAGCTATTACTACATCAGCTTAAATAAATATCTTGACATAGGCAACCCTTGAATCATAAGGGCTCCTTTACTTGAACTTGGGAGATCTATCCAAGCTCTTCACTTAGGAGACATTCTCTAGCAATCAGCACCTATACTTTGTGCAAAAAAATGAAGAGAAATGGTATTAGTACAAGAATACACTAAGTATGACAACCATGCGAAAACATGCATTTAAAGAGGACATTTTTTTTAAATCATGCAACATGTCTTTTTAGTAAACTTCATGAACATAAAAACATATAAGCTCAATATAGTTCACATACATAATATATACATGGATAATACTCATAATAGCACATAAAGTCATTTAGCATACTTTAAAACATATTCAATACATACCATACATTACATCTCTTTTATCTTACTTCTTTCCTTAAGTAATCCTCAAGTGTACGTCGTGCAATGTATCACCTTGAGGTCACCTAACAATATTCTTTCCTAATATGCTTCCTAAACACAACCACATATATTTACAAGTCATAAGCATATCAAAGACATCAACTTCACATAAGAACCATCACCTAAGACAACTTCTAAGTCACACTAGTGCAATGTGTAGGTAGCATCCCATAATACTACTTCCACCAAGTTTACCTAAGAAGTCACCCTAGACTAGGAATAACATACTCAACAAGTCATAACACTTTCATTTATAATTAAACATATGTTCACATACTTCATAGCATCATATAAGGACTCATCATACTTTATATAACATCATAGGAAGACATCATCATACCTCCTACACTTTAGTCATAAAATCACTTAGTTCATACCATAAGTAAACCACCCTCATAACCCTTTTACAAACTTAATTGTGCAATGTACACATGGAGTCCCATACCCCCACATATACTACGTAAACCCATTTAGAAGCCATAAGTGTAATTCACATGCATAGTCATAATTCATATCTTATCATAACAAGGTCATTTAACATGCATTCATACAAATCATATATAACATAAATCTTTACTTCATAAGGGTCTCAAATCCTATCCTTTCTTGAAGTAATCTAGTGCAATGCATAGGTAGGGTCCATAGTCCTCCCATACCAAGTACACTTCTCAAGGAATTTAGATTAGAGTTCAATTTCTTATCCTAGTTAATTTATTAACCTTCGGGAGACATACCCATAAACGACATAGACCATGTGAGCTATATTGAATCCGGTGTTCTACTCCCACACCGAAAAGAGAGGGTTAAAAGTTGCCTAAGGTGCAACCATTCGTATATAGCTATTCGAGGTGGAAACCAGAAGCTATAACCTACGGGGGAACGTAGTTATGGAACATGGATATTTCTTCTACAAACCTTAACTTACTACCATGGAGGTTTCCATCTCATGAGCAACATCTATGTTGGAAACCGGACTTACTAACGTGAAGCACCCACTGTCATTTGTCATGTTCACTCGGTGCTAGGCTCTAACTCCCTTTTAAACATATTTAAGCCTTTAGTACATTAGTTCATATAGATTAGGCCTTAGAGACTTACTCCCTCATACATCATATAGCTCAAAGGTATCTAGGATGAGAATTCTACATTCATCATAGAACCTACATTATGTGAGAATTTCCTTTCACATAATAATATCATATTCATAACATAGTCTAGTTTAGAGTACAATTGAGTAATACCTTTCAAGAGACTCACTTATTAATTAGACTACCATTAAAATACTTCATTCATACATACATGTGTAGGTGTACATATATGTGAGATCTACCTTCACATAGACACATTTAGGAACACATGTTAATAACTTCATAAATTATATACTTTACATGCATATAAATAGGTTTTGATGCATAGGATAACTATCTCTTTCCTTAGTCATCATGAATCTATCCTACTCATAGATATGCATGAAGTGTGTGTACATTGGTCAACATGATAACATAATGGCTATCACATTGTATTGAGAAAGCCACCCTCTAAAGACCACAACACATCTACAACATTCTTCAAGTCTCAAGTCATACACATATATAAATTATTGAGGACTATAGACTACACACACTCACATTACATCATAGGAGGCAAGTACATATTCAACAATATAATATAAAACTCCTAGCATACTTTGTTCATACATTTATATAGGGTTCATATGGGTAGGGGTCATGCCACAAGGATATTCATTATCATTAGCCATATAGACCATGCCTAACCCTAACATGATAATCACACATATACATATAACATCATCCCTACACCTAGATTAAGCAAGTAGTGTAGAAGACTATATACATAACTTCGCATAGTATCAATTCACTTAGACAATATTAGAATCAAGGCTAAATCCTTCAACTTCCAAACATAGAAATCATCATATCAATTAATATTACATCTAATGGCTTTAAGGTCATGATCATAACACATAAATATGTACAAGAATGTAAACACCACCTCCAAAGGTGGACCATACCAATCAACATGATTCAATTTACATTCTAGGCTAATTAGAAGAAATAAGTCAACTTACCAAATCTCCAAGCTAATGATCATCTTTGATAATTCCTCCATAATAACCATTCAATTGATATATCAAGTAATAGAAATAAGCAATGCAATAAAATCTATCACAATTCTATAAACATCAAGTTAATATCACAAGACCCACATTATAGGCAATTTGAGAAAATTATGAGGTTCATTTAATCAATTTGAGAATGAACCCATGGCTATATTTAAAAATAGGATTTTTGACTTACAATTCATGTTTAGAAAACCTTTGAAAGGACTCAATATATGAATGGTTATATATGTATGAAGGATCACCATACCTTATACATTAATAAGCTCATGAAAATTTGAGAAGAAAGCTCCAAGAATCCAACTCCATAGATTGTTCTTGAGCTTGGTCTTCATTGGGGGTTTTGGGGGTTTTTGGAAGAGGAGTAAACTTTTGGGAATTTGATTTCTTAATGGGTGTTGGGGTTTTGGATTGGTAAATGGTTTAAAAAGGTCCTAAAGACAGTTAATAAAGTTCCCCCTAAGTTACCAAAATACTCCCACACGAATTGGGGCTCTTAGACATGTCAAAATTGACTTTAAAACGACGCAACCGGATCAGGGAGTGGGCTGCGCGTCGCGGAGCAGCCTCCCCATTTTTCCCAAAATAAAATTTGAGGTAGTGAGGTGCGTGGTAGGAACGCGTCACGAGGGCAAGTTCCAATTCTCGGACCTGCTCGCTGCGTTGGGCAGCCTCTTGTCCAAGGTTTGGGTCCTCCTTGGGGCCCTTCGGGTGGTCCCCTGGGAGTCGTAGCCGGATTTTTGACCCTTATCATGTCTATTAAGGAACTAGGGTCAACTACACTTCTTCTCAAATCCAAAAAACACATAAAATCAAGCCAAACATACAAGGAATCACTAGCACTTCTAAAGACCAACTTCCAAATGTCTAGGACATTCTTGGAAGTTTGACCTCGAAATGACTTCAAAACAATTAAGCAAGCTAGAAAACACTTAATTAACCTATTATTAACCTTTTTAGGCACACGTGAGACTCTAGCTACCTTAGTTCATTTTGAGTGCATGTCAATACTCCCCCACTTAGAACAACATTCATCATCGAATGACAGTAAAACATTTTATACACTTTCAAGGACTTCAAGGACTTTCATAGAATCTCACAACACTTAAACATTTTATCACATAATAGTCAATGTACGAAACTTACAAGGACACCAACTTCATACTAACATGTATTCAAAGCAACATAGTGAAACATGGAGTACTTTTATAATTCATTCCATGCACACATACTTTTTCATATTCATTTCCATTTGAAGGAACTACCTTCTCCAATTTTTGGAATGTTCATTATTTCATCACAAAGTTAAACATACTATGAATTCCAATTGCACACTTAGGCATAATCCACACTTCAACTCATGAAAAAAAACTAAACACCTCATAAAGTTGCACAAAAATCATGAATAAGGTAGATTAACTACAATCTTATAGTCTAGATATAATACAATCGAGGTCATATATGACATTACGATGCTTATCTTTCTCCAAGGAAGAACTACTTTCTCCTACTCACAACATACACACATGGCATCATAGAGTTAACATAAAAGAAATTAATAGAGTTTAATTAATATTAAGGAGGATTTCCTTAATCCAAACCACATTGTGCTTATACTTCCTTCCTTATGAAATCAACATGGTAGATCAGACCAAGCACATCACAATGTTAGGAAGTAAATTTAAAACTTCCTATTTCTAGCACATCACTAGATTTAATTAATATGCATCATTTAGGGAAATTAATCACAATTTATCGGCACACCAATAAACATAGGCTAGACCAACTATCACTTCTCAAGAGTGAGTCTATAATAACACTTCCAAAATCTAAAAAGTTACACATTTTTCGAAGAGGCTCATATTACTTATTTAAAGGATACTAAATATCTCATTGTGGGGATAAAAACCACACATCATAAGTGACATCAAGCATGCTCATTGACCTATATGATGAAATCAAGTTGCACATTTACCATATGAGGATGCATAACAACATGAGATACATGCAATTTACAAAAATTTCCTTTTTCATGCAATAATGACCTTTCAAAATATGCATCACATAGTGCCATTTAAAACACTCATAATATATGGAGAACATGCAACTTATCCTTATGCAAGACTCCTACCATGAACAAGCTACATAGGAGCTCTTTGGTTTAAAGCGTGAGTGAGAATAGAAGGAAAAGATAAGGATATCTACAACCTTACTACTCAAATCATCCTCCCCAACTTAGGATATACCCATTTAAGAGAAAATTATCTCAACTCTAGGGGAATTTTAGCTTACCAACCCTATTAACTAAACACATCATCCCTCTCTTTGGATCTAAGCTTATGAACACCCTTCTTATCATCACTACAACATGATTTTCAACCTAGAGAAGTTTAACGAAACTTAACATAGGGACATCAATGGCCCTAAGAATCTTACCATCTATGCCCATTATCCCCCACTTGGGGTCAACCTAAGCACATCATGCCATTAAACACCAAGGTCAAGGAAAATCAAGACAAACCTACAAGGGTCATTATTTATGGTGGAAATTTCCAACCAACCATGCCTAGGTACAATCTAAGAACTTCCTCAATTGACCATATTTTAATTCAAGCTTAAAAGACAACTAACCACTTCAAAGTAGGTCAATCTCAATTCTCTCCTTATCTTCAAGAGCTAAGGGGTACTTACCATACATCCCCCCTAAGTCACCTTAGGGTAATCATACTTCGCACTTATGGAATAAAACTTCTTTTCCCCTTTTTACCACATTTCTTAGAATAGATTCATAGAGGGAATCATTAACTAGTCATAAGGGTTCTCCCATTAATTAGCATACCTCAATATCACCTTACAAGGATCAACACACTATCTCCCCTTCTTAGGAGCAAACCTATACAAAAGGTTCCAATCCACACAAGTACAACTATGAAGCATTTCACATATACAAAGACAACATTCCTCTTTCATACTATTCACCAGATTCTCCAAGACTTTTCAAGCCTACACCATAACATCATGCTACCATACTACATAATCACAAGACATTCCATCATTCCATGGGGAACTCCATTCAACCATAACAACTACTAACAAGCTATAACCATATCTTAATATAACTTCTTAACATAACATCTCCTTCCATATAAACCACCTAGAGCAATAAATGACATCACATCAACATGTACTAAAATTCACCTTCACATATACTCACCAAACGATATAACCAAGGTAGGTATCAAAAGCTCACCCTTTCTCCCTCAAGCATTGAGAAATCATCCCTTCCAAGCAATCACATCTAAAGACTACCAGACAAGGAAACATAAGAGAGAGATCATATAGAGTTAAGTTCTATGGCACGACATGAGAATAATGAAGAAGGGAAACTATATCGTCCAATATCCTCCTGTATCATTTGATGTGATGCGACACACCACCATGATATGAGACTCTACTAGATGTGTCAACACGTGACTCTAAAACCTAAGGACAAAACACAACACCTATGCTCTGATACCAAGTTTGTTACGACCCGAGGGTATACCCAAGATGTCATGGTATTCTCCAATATCAACACGGCGTCCTCGATCTCTGAGAGGTCTAAGACAATCCCCATAGCACACCTTCATTGCATACTCATAATAAAAATAGCGAAAAATTTAAAACTTTTCATAGCACATCATATGCTAGAACATTACTTCATATATATAAAATATCATAATACTTAGTTAGACTCTAATTTCTCTTTGACATCTTAAGACACAACTCAATAGAATATAATAGGGACACGACCCTTAACAACATAAAATAATATCTAAGATATTACATTAACTTAAAGAAATATCTTGATATAGGCAACGTAAATCATAAGGGGTCATTTACTTGAACTTGGGAGATCTATCCAAGCTCTTCACATAGGAGACATCCTCTAGCAATCACCACCTAAACTTTGTATAAAAAATGAAGAATAATGGTCTTAGTACAAGAATGCACTAAGTATGGCAACCATGCGAAAACATGCATTTAAAGAGGACATTTCTTTTGAAATCATGCAACATGTCTTTTTTGTAAACTTCATGAACATAGGAACATATAAGATCAATATATTTCACATACATAATATAGACATGTATAATACTCATAATAGCACATAAAGCCATTTAGCATACTTTAAACATATTCAATACATACCATACATTACCTCTCTTTTATCTTACTTCTTTCCTTAAGTAACCCTCTAGTGTACCTCGTGCAATGTATCACCTTGAGGTCACCTTACAATAGTCTTTCCTAATATGCTTTTTAAACACAACGACATATATTCACAAGTCATAAGGATATCAAAGACATCAATTTCACATAAGGACCATCACTTGAGACAACTCCTAAGTCACACTAGTTCAATGTGTAGGTAGCATCCCATAATACTACTTCCACCAAGTGGACGTAAGAAGTCACCCTAGGCTATAAAACGCTTAATTAACCTATTATTAACCTTTTTAGGCACATGTGAGGCTCTAGATACCTTAGTTTATTTTGAGGGCGTGTCAGTGTATCAACTCCTTGATTGCATGACTAAGCTCAATAGGGCATGATACACTCGTGAGGACCAAGTCTCTCCTCTAAATTTTAGAATCACAAAAGAGAATATCGATAAGTATCAAGAGAGAGAAAAAATTATGGCCAAAATGCTGACCCAACTTGATATCTTGACTAAAAATGTTGTGGGTGTTTGTACAAAGAGTATTAACGTTGTGGGTGTGGTGAAGTAAATCCCGTTGAAGCACACTTTGAAGCATTGTACAATAAGGAAGTGAATGTCCTAGTCAAGGAGGAGGTTATCGTGAAAACTTCCATGACCAGGTGGAAATCAAGGTTGGAATAGATATGAAGGTTGGAGAGACCGTGACAGAGATTGGTGTGATCACAAATCCACTCGGAAGTAAAGAGATGGGAAAAACATGTGTATGTCCTTTCTCGTGAGCGTCAAAACCCCAAGGATTCCGAAGGGGGGGCCTTTACAAAGACATGCTCTCACGCATTCTTAACAAAGTTGAATGGTCGGAAGATGTTTTGAAATAGATGAAAGAGGATGTCTCAACTCTCAAACAGATGGTTATCAGTCATTCAGAATCTATTAAGAAGTTTGAGACCCAAATGGGTAAAATATCTTTGCATTTGAATCAACGACAACAAGAGGGTCTCCTAGTGACACAATAGCAAACCCCAAAAATGAAGCTTGAATTGGTACTTTCATCGTGCCACGACGTTAAATAAGGCAATTCTTTGGAGAAAACCCATATTTTTAATGTTTAGTTTTGATTTTATATTACAGGTGTTGTGAAGGTTGAAAAGTGAAGAGTGTTGGAAAATTTGATATTTGTCGAGCCAAAAGTGAAGTCACCGACTCACCGAAGAGGTCATCAAGCCTGAATTGGACCGCCGTTAGACCCACCAAGACTGAAGTGGAAGTTGTAAAACTCGGCGGGCCAATTGCTTTATTAAAGACACGCAGAATAGATCGATGAACACTATTTTCACCGCCGTTTGAACCCCAAAATTTCCTTGAGGTCCTATAAAGCTCGGCAAGGTAAAGTACCACTCAGTGCATCACCGAGTGGTTCGGCGTGGACGACTTACTCCGCCGAAGGTGCCGCGAGCTGATATTTTTTGAAGGACAAATTGTTTAAAATTTTAAAATCTTTCATATTCTCTCATTTCGAACATCGTGCACTCTAACCCAAAGGGTGAAACAAGGAATGGATCGGTGTCTGTGATTCTTCAAAGGATCCTGAACATCATCAACATGCCTTGTTTCTAATTTTTTTTTGAGCTGATACTTCGACGAGCCTAATTTGCCTCTCTTAAGAGACTCGACAAATGGTCGACTTGCTTGGCGAGTCTTTATGCAACATGACTTCAAATATTTTGTTGAAAAATTTCTAACACCTTTGGATTCGTTTTGAAGCTATGGCTTGAACCGATGTGGAAGAAAGTGGCATGCCGCCCTAAAAAAGGGTACGGGGCATTGTGATTAATGGGGAAACAAATGCTTCCAATACAAAGATCAAGAAATTGCCTCCCTAGGGAGGTAAGTGCAAGGGCAAGGTGCCCGTACTTGAGACACCACAACATAACTCTGGTAAAGAGAGAGAATTGGGTTATTCTCCAACTTCTGTCTCTGATCCTGAGATCAATGTGTTACTACAGACCTGGAGAGCATAGATTCGTACCAAAGCTCGTTATAATCCGTGTAGGATTCCTAAATACTGTGTTAGACAAATTTAACTAAATATCGTGCTTTTACTTATTATTCGTCGTGCTTTGTTGGAACACGTTAGACAACCGATTTCAGATCAAGGTGAAAATTTAATGTTAGTAACTAAACTCTAAGTCGTGTATAATATCACATGAAAATGAAGAAAGAGAACTTACAAGTCTTGTGGCTTATCTGCGAAGATTTTGGTTTCTAAATGATGGTGCAATCGTTAAATTTAGAGGAACAGAGAACTGATAAAGGGAAGAGATATATGGATGAAGAGCTTTGGAGAGTTGATTGTGGATGAATATATATGTACAAACCTCATAACAAAAAATTTAAATAACAAGTAATAGTTTGTAGAAATTGAATATGCTAACATGTTAGAGAATGTCATACAAAGCACCTACTATATGGGATCTGCCATTGGAAACCTTCTCTTTTGTTGGAGGTTAAAATGATTAATGATCTGAAATGTAATGTTTATGCATGAATGAAGCACATCCTTCGGGAAGGCAACACTCCTGCATATTATTTAGCTCATTCTTTTCTTTTTGCACGCACAACATATACGATTTATTTATATTTCCAAGATTTACTACAAAAAGGAAAAGAAATATTACACCTAGATAAAACCCAAATACAAAATCACAGAATTAGAAACATCAAATACAAGGATTTCAATACACAAATATAATTGAGACAAACAAGATGGCACGCCTCAAATCCCATTAAGACGGACAGGCGCTCGGTGCCCTTTAGGCCCGAGAGAACCAACATGTAACCTGTACTTACTATCCATATAACATGTACATGTACTTACTATCCATAGGATGCAGCGATACGAACATACATAAGTAGACCCAAAACATATATTCAAGACTTGACCGTTGAGGCCACAACTTGTTAAGACACAATATGCGATTGATCTATATACATTAGTATACAAAGCCTCTAAAAGAAAAAAACCGTAGTTTAGGGAGAGACAATGCCCCAACTTACCCTTAACTATCACAAAAAAAACCAAATTCATGAGAAAGACCCGGTAAGCCTCGAATCAACCTAGAGCCTCACCAATAGAAATGGAGTACATGTGCTCCTAATTAAGAAGTTTGTTGGCTGAAGTATTTGTTCATACTGCATGAAATTCAGCGTCCCCGTACGGGACGTTGGTATGAAAAAATGTATTGAATGTGTAAGGCGATAAAATATTCAAAACATGGCTCAAATGACATGAAGTATCTATATATAAGTTCATCGATCAAAATACGACCACCTTTGTTACTCTCATGGGATCATGTAAGTTGCATTCATATCTTTCATTTTTGTGTGTGTTATTATCCTTTTAAAGTCATGTGATGCGAATGACCAGCTCATCAGTGGTAGAAGCGAATTACCCATGCTAGGCATTTTAACCCCTGGGATGTTGTCCTCATAATTACACAAATTGAGACCGGCCCATGCTAGGCATTTTCTCCTAGGACGTGACCCATAATAATATAAATTGGTTCACTTAGATTCTTTAATTTTTGAGATTATTGTTTCGGTGGTCATAATAATTTTTTATTTTTTTAACTACGGAGCAGTAGTATAAGACATGAAATAATACATCAAGGCAGTAACAATGACATAAGGAACTACGTAACATCAATGCATTACTTGTGATCTTAGATGTTCACTTGACTAAGAGGATAATTTACCAAGCTAGTTGTTGTGAATGCCATTGTTATATTAGCACATAGGAGGATAGTTATACACATGTAGAGTAATGAACATTTGATGAAATAATTCTAAATACTACGGAGAGGGGGGGGGGGGGAGTAATTTGTTAGTTATTTGAGATCGTATGTTGCCACTATGATTCCTTTACAAGGAATAGAACTTAGGAAATTCACTTCTTTGATATTAATCTCAAGTATCAAATTTCATGCTAAAGAATATTGATTCGAATATCCTTACATACCTAGTTGTATAACTCAGATATTACAAGGAATTAACCTCCTTCCTTTCATATTATTAATCTATAATGAAATAAGTAAAACTAGTATTACTAGCTAATCAACACATTTGGCTACTTAACCTTACAAAATGGTAGCCCGGTAGTGGGCCCATAATTTATCACATCAAGGACGTGTTTTAAAAACTTCTGCTCGAATTACATCCACATACCAACGTGTAGTGATTAGTAATCCTACACAACATTCAGTTTGGCGGTGTATCACTACACCCTCCTTTATTTCCATATAAAATATTCACACCTTTCTCCAAAATCAACCAAGCAGTCCCCACAAACACACATAAAACAACCTAAAATGTTTCTTATCATAGAACCCAGATATTGAACTCACCATCCCTTGGGTTCTTAATAACAATACATATGTTATTCTTCATTGAAACTCATGCATAATGAGGACAAAAGGAGCAGTCACCTTACCTCAATTTATGCAACTTTCCCTTTAACTTGAAATCTTCAAGA
>CM040625.1:50418026-50484614 GCA_022817965.1 Solanum lycopersicoides | reverse complement strand
ATTTATATCTTGTTTTGGTTTTCTATAATTTTTATATTTCTAGGTTTTTTATAATATTTATCTTTACAACCAAATTGTGGTGCTATTTTGTTTTACAACATGCTAGATTTTTATTAATTACTTTTTCCATTTTTAATTTTTCTTTTTGATTTTCACATAACTGAATAAACCATTGTTGTAAGAATTATTTCTAGCTCCTAAAATTCTACCATTCCTTCATTATTCCAATCTTTAATTACGTTTGTACTAAATGGTTCTGGTAATTTTGTAAAATATTGTTGTTTATTCTTTTGCTTCATCTGTATTTATTTGCTTTGAATAATATTCTTTAAATGCACATGTATATTCTTCTATGTAACACATATTACATATTGCTAATTTGACATTAATTGTCTATTTATTATTTTTCTTTATTTTGTTCTTTTATATCTGTAGTCATACTTCCAAATTCATTTCTTATTGCTAATTCATATTTATCTAATATATCTATATTAGATGTTGTGTTGATCCATCTATTTTTTTATCACTCCTTAGTGCTGCTATACTTTCTGAGGTAATTTTCTATCCATAATTTGTTGTTCCTACAAATTCTTTCTATATATCCTGTGTATCTTTTACTGCTATTTATTATCGACTAATTGTTTAGATAAATTTCCTACCCATTATAAGATTACGTTATTTATGTCTATAACACAGTCTAAGTCTAAAAAATTATATTGTTCAATTATTGGTTTAGGTATCCATTTTTTATTTAATCTACTGTTCCATATTGCATTTGCTCTGTCTGACCTTTCATAACTTTCTGTATAATAAGTTGGTGTTGATCTTCTAGGATTACTTTAAATGAAACAAATATTAAATGAAAATGAAAATCTTGAAATAAATGACATCAATGAAGAAATAAATGAAACAGATACAATGAATGATCAAAATTCAGAAATAAGTGATATAAGTGAAACATATACAGAAATCTTAGAACAAGTAGATAAAATAAAGAAATTAGAAATAAACACAGGAGATATAAATAAACCAAGCACATCAAGAGTTAAAACTCTAGATAATAGTCCTAGAACTAGTCCTAGAAGAAGTAATCCTAGAAGATCAACACCAACTTATTATACAGAAAGTTATGAAAGGTCAGACAGAGCAAATGCAATATGGAACAGTAGATTAAATAAAAAATGGATACCTAAATCAATAATTGAACAATATAATTTTTTAGACTTAGACTGTGTTATAGACATAAATAAAGTAATCTTATTATGGGTAGGAAATTTATCTAAACAATTAGTCGATAATAAAATAGCAGTAAAAGATACACCAGGATATATAGAAAGAACATTTGTAGGAACAACAAAATTATGGATAGAAAATTTACCATCAGAAAGTATAGCAGCACTAAGGAGTGATAAAAAAATAGATGGATCAACAACAACATCTAATATAGATATATTAGATAAATATGAATTAGCAATAAGAAATGAATTTGAAAGTATGACTACAGATATAAAAGAACAAAATAAAGAAAAAATAATAAATAGACAATTAATGTCAAAATTAGCAATATGTAATATGTGTTACATAGAAGAATATACATGTGCATTTAAAGAATATTATTACAAAGCAAAATATAATACAGATGAAGCAAAAGAAATAAAACAACAATATTTTACAAAATTACCAGAACCATTTAGTACAAACGTAATTAAAGATTGGAATAATGAAGGAATGGTAGATACTTTAGGAGCTAGAATAAAATTCTTACAACAATGGTTTATTCATTGTTATTTTATATATTGAAAGATCTTGATGCTGATATAAAAAGAATAATTTATGATAAATTAGTAAATTATGAAATAATTGAAGAAATAATTTATGACTGGTCAGAAATAGTTATAGCAGATGATTGTGATCTTGAATATTTATTTGATGATTTAGAATTATATAGAGATCAATGATAAATTTTAGATATTTGCTATTATGGAAAGAAACTAAAGAAAAGATAGATCTAGAAGAAAAATTATTAATTGAAAATGTAAATAGATATATATATATTGTAGAGAAGAAGAATATTTATCAGGAATAGAATTAGCACCAGGAAGTAAAATATTTACAGCAAGATGTAAAAATCTATATATATTAACAACAAAACATAAAGTAATGGCAAAAAATAAAATTGATAGAATAAAAATAGAAAACCCATTTGACCAAGTAATAACAATAATAGATAATAATAAAAAATGGCGGGCTATACCAAATTGGTAGCAGAGAAGCTAAACCAAATTGTTTTACTCCCGCACGAGTCGCTCGTTAAGGCTTTAACCCATAGGGAGCCAACGGAACGCTGAGCCAAAGCTCCGTAATGGACCGCAATCACATCACTCGGCTCTGATACCAAAAAAGGGGGTGGAAGCGGAATTGAGAGAATTTGATGTAGAAAGTGATGAAGGAAGGTGATGATCTTATTTATGAAGGCAAATGCCCCTATTTATACAAGAAAACTTACACTATTTTGGCCTAGTGGCCCACACTATTCTTTACACATGGCCTAATTATATTTGGCCGACACAAAACAACAAAATACTAACTATTAACTTTAAGACTTATTGGCCTTTACTATTTATAATGGCCAACACACTTTTGACTCTTATTACAATACAATGAAACTTTATAATAATGGCCTTTATGGCCGACATACTTTTGACTTTATTTACATTATCTCAAATCTTCTTATCTCTTCCCTATCTTATCTTCTATATTATCTCTTTGTCGGTCATAATTATCTTTATTCCAACTCAACATCTGGAATTATATTATCTTCTCCATTGCATTTTGAACATTGATGATCAGGGTATTTGTGTCCAATTAACTTGCAATATCTAGTCAATAACTCATCTGAAATAAATTGTTTCTTCAAAGCTCTTGTTGTAGGTTGTTCTTCTGACTTTAATAATGATAAAATCCATCTCTGAACTTCATCCATATCTGCTTTTCTTAATTCCCTTGAGTTTGAATATATCATAACTTGGTCTCTTGCATAATAACTCCAAATAGCATTGCCATTTAAATAATTGTTAGCTAGTTCTTGTATAATTGTTGATATACCAATTATTCTTTTATTTGCATAAAAGTTTGGTATTTCTACCTTTGGTATTTCAGCTTGTCTTTCTATATCTTCTGGTATTATCATATCTTTGGTTAAACCTATCTTTATAACTTGAATTGGTGACTTGATTTCTTCATATAATATCTCAGCCGGTGCTGTATAAAATTTAATATAAAATAAATTTCCTTTAGTAACTCTCTTGTATATGATGAATGCTTTATATAATTCTGGTATTCCACTTATTTCTTCTCCATCATATGTATATACGGTACTGAGTAATCCATAACTGTAACATGTTTTAACTAAGTTTGAACTAGTTTTGGGTTGTGCAATCAATCTATTATATCCTTGTAGTTTTTGGGTTATATAATCTTCATTTGGATTTTTGGTTTGTGTGGATCTGGGGTTTAAATTTAAAAATGTTTGGATTTTATATATGTTTTCAATGTATGATTGGGTAATATAATTGTATCTTTTCTTATCACTTTTTACACTAACTGCATATGTAGAGGTTTGTGGGGTTGGAGTATTTGTTATTTGGATTTTTGAAATAAATGGTTTTGCAAATAGGCTATTTAGGTTTGTATTTCTTGCAGTATTTTTTTCCATAGCTCCTGTGCTTGTACCTGCAACTGATAATTTATTAATGTTTTGAGTTTTTAGGTGTTTCTCAACGTCACCTCTTAGCTCTGGCCTTTTACCGTCTGCCTCACGACGTAGCTCCGCATTTTTAGAGTCATGCTGCTGACTACTAACTGTTTCTTTAAGTACTTGTACTTCTGTTTCTATTTTTTCCATCTTTTGACAAAGATTTGTCATCATAGCTAATATTTCCTTCATTGTATCTTTTTCTTGAGAGATAGTCTGCAACAAAATTCTTATTAGTTTTAATTATCTCAATTGTAAATGTAAAATTTAATATATTTAATACTAATCTCCTTATTTCTTTTGTCGTAACTGAATCATCTATCTTTCTTGTTATCCACCATTTTACTTGTGTGTTATCTGTTCTTACAATAAATTTATTATAAACAATATATGGTTCAAATGCTAATAAACATTTATATAATGCAAATAATTCTTTTCTATTTATTTCCCATTTTATTTGTGCTTCTGTATAAGAACCTGAATAATATCTACAATGGTGTTCCATTTTTTCATTTTCATATTTATATTTTAAAACTCCTCCATAACTATGATTACTTGAATCTGTTTCAACTATATAACTAAATATTTTATTTTCATCAGGAAAATAGAGTTTTGGTAATTTTTTACATAAATTCTTAATATTTTTTATATGTTCTTTATCTTTATTATTAAAATAATATTCAACATCTTTTTTAAGTTTTCTGTGTAGTGGTTTTAAGTATTCTGCTAATTTTGGTATATATTCTCTTACTTGGTTTACTAATCCTAAAAAGGATTGTAATTTCTTTTTTGTATCTATATCTTCATCAAGGTTAATTATTTTTTGTACTATATGAGTTTGCATTTTTATACCATTTTTATCTATTTGTATTCCTAAAAATTCTATCTGTGATTTCATTATTTCTTCTTTCTTTTTACTTAAACTTATACCTGATTTTTTAATTATATGTATAAATTTTTCTAATAACCTAATATGTTCATCTTGTGTTCTAGAGAATAATAATATATCATCTATATAAACTATGCAATTTTCTAATTGATTAAAATAATTGTCCATAAAATGTTGATATCTACCTGGTGCATTTTTATATCCAAATGGTAAAACATTCCATTCATAGAAACCTTGTGGTACTGTGAATGCTGTTAATTGTTTTGATTCTTCTTCTAGTTTTAAATGATAAAATCCTGATTTACAATCAAATTTACTAAAATAGTTATATCCTTGTATCTGTCTTATTTCTAATATCTTATTTGGTATTGGATAATTATAAGTTTTAGTTTTAGCATTTAGATTACGATAATCTATAACCATTCTACTTTTACCTCTTTTTTGTTCACTATGTTTATTTACTATAAATGCTGGACTTGTATGTTTACTATTACTCTCTTGTATGTAATTATTTTTTAATAGTAATCAATGAAATAAATAAAAAGAAACAAATATTAAATGAAAATGAAAATCTTGAAATAAATGACATCAATGAAGAAATAAATGAAACAGATACAATGAATGATCAAAATTCAGAAATAAGTGATATAAGTGAAACATATACAGAAATCTTAGAACAAGTAGATAAAATAAAGAAATATCAGAGCTAGATAGTAAATAAAATATAAGTTATGGAAAACCAATCAGATAAACATCTACAAAAACAGGTATACTCAATTTTATTCATGAGTAGCTAAACTGCTTTATTCCTGATAATCTCTTCTTGATTATAAGTATTTATTATGCTTTAATAATGTTATAATAATCATCTTTAGAAGGTTTGCTATGGAAATATTCTGAGAGTAGGTAAGCCCAGACTATGCCATCCTAAAGTGGAAACCGGTAGGCAAAAGAGAAAGCCGTTTAAGGGAGTACACAGAGTTGAGGCGCTGTTAGGGTAACTGATTGAAGAAGAAAACCATAGTAGTGACTAGACGAGATGATTATTAAATTATTATTATTATATAATAAATAAGTATAATCTGTGAAGAGGTTAGAAGGAATAAAAGTTTAGTGAAAATATGAATTAAATGACTTCTTATCTGTTAAATAATGATATTAATTACATGATATTGTTATTTTATATATTGAAAGATCTTGATGCTGATATAAAAAGAATAATTTATGATAAATTATTAAATTATGAAATAATTGAAGAAATAATTTATGACTGGTCAGAAATAGTTATAGCAGATGATTGTGATCTTGAATATTTATTTGATGATTTAGAATTATATAGAGATCAATGATAAATTTTAGATATTTGCTATTATGGAAAGAAACTAAAGAAAAGATAGATCTAGAAGAAAAATTATTAATTGAAAATGTAAATAGATATATATATTGTAGAGAAGAAGAATATTTGGAATATATAGAAACCAATGCTAAAGAAATACAAAGATTAAATCTACTTAAAAAAGAATATTATGAAAAAATATTTTCTTAAACCATGAAGAATAATACAAATAAATCAAGTATTAAAAGAAAAATACAAAAGATACAGAAAAAATTAAAAAATTTATATATAAAATATGAATTATTAAAGATTACTAAAAAAGATATTACTAAAGAAAATTTGTTGATAGATATAATTTCTAAAACAGAATATAAATATATTTGTTATTTGAAAAAACAATATGGACAAAGAAATATATAAACAACAACTGATAGACAAAATAAATGAAAAAAGATATGAATATGAATTTAAAAAACAAATGATAGAAGACAATATATTTGCAGGAGTAAGTAGTAAAGTAATAACAATACAAAGAAGAGTTTTATATAAGTTAGAAATACAAATAAATTGCCTAGAATATAAATTACAACATGATATATATTATAAAAATAATAATAATGAATAAAGAAGAATTTGCAGTAGATGAAAAAATATATGAAAATCAAGAAGGATTAATAATAAAGATAGTATTTTCAAATCTAGGAAGAAGATATAAAAAAATAGGAGATAAACTATATTTAATGTTAGAAAAAGAAACGGCAAAATTAGAAGATAGTTTAACAGCTATGATAAGAATAACAAAAGAAAATGAAGAAATAGATAAAGCTAAAGAAATTGAAAAAATAAAAATACAAGCAAAACAAGAATTACAAAAGATAGAAGAAACAAAAAATATAAAAATAAGTGAATTAGAAAAAGAATTAGCTGATTTAAAAAGATTATATGAAAACAAACAAAAAGAAAAACAAATAGAAAAAGAGAAAGAAAAAGAAGTAGAATTAATCAATGAAATAAATAAAATGAAACAAATATTAAATGAAAATGAAAATCTTGAAATAAATGACATCAATGAAGAAATAAATGAAACAGATACAATGAATGATCAAAATTCAGAAATAAGTGATATAAGTGAAACATATACAGAAATCTTAGAACAAGTAGATAAAATAAAGAAATTAGAAATAAACACAGGAGATATAAATAAACCAAGCACATCAAGAGTTAAAACTCCAGATAATAGTCCTAGAACTAGTCCTAGAAGAAGTAATCCTAGAAGATCAACACCAACTTATTATACAGAAAGTTATGAAAGTCAGACAGAGCAAATGCAATATGGAACAGTAGATTAAATAAAAAATGGATACCTAAACCAATAATTGAACAATATAATTTTTTAGACTTAGACTGTGTTATAGACATAAATAAAGTAATCTTATTATGGGTAGGAAATTTATCTAAACAATTAGTCGATAATAAAATAGCAGTAAAAGATACACCAGGATATATAGAAAGAACATTTGTAGGAACAACAAAATTATGGATAGAAAATTTACCATCAGAAAGTATAGCAGCACTAAGGAGTGATAAAAAAATAGATGGATCAACAACAACATCTAATATAGATATATTAGATAAATATGAATTAGCAATAAGAAATGAATTTGGAAGTATGACTACAGATATAAAAGAACAAAATAAAGAAAAAATAATAAATAGACAATTAATGTCAAAATTAGCAATATGTAATATGTGTTACATAGAAGAATATACATGTGCATTTAAAGAATATTATTACAAAGCAAAATATAATACAGATGAAGCAAAAGAAATAAAACAACAATATTTTACAAAATTACCAGAACCATTTAGTACAAACGTAATTAAAGATTGGAATAATGAAGGAATGGCAGATACTTTAGGAGCTAGAATAAAATTCTTACAACAATGGTTTATTCAGTTATGTGAAAATCAAAAAGAAAAATTAAAAATGGAAAAAGTATTAATAAAAAATCTAGCATGTTGTAAAAACAAAATAGCACCACAATTTGGTTGTAAAGATAAATATTATAAAAAACCTAGAAAATATAAAAATTATAGAAAAACCAAAACCAGATATAAATATAAAAATCCAAGAAAAAGATATTATGTAAAAAATTATAAAATAAAAGGACCATACAGACGAAAAAGAAAATTATCAAATTGTAATTGTTATAATTGTGGAAAGTTAGGACATTTAGCTAGAGATTGTAAATTACCTAAAAATATAAAAGGAAAGCAAATAGCAGAAATATTATGGATGAAGAAAAATATATGCAATAGATTATATAGACTATGAATTAAGTGATGATGATAGTATATATGAAATCTCAGATATAGAAAATGAATATGAAAATGAAGGAATAAATATGGAATTAGATAATGAAATAATAAATGAAGGAATATAATGACTGAAAATGATATAAAAATAATATCTAAAGAAGAATATCAGAATGAAGAATCAGTAGAACAAAAAATCATATTTGATAATACAATTTTCCAACAAATAAAAAATAAAGAATTAGATTTAAGTGTAGAAAAAGTACTAGAAATACCCACTTTAAAAAATTGGTTTAAAAGAAATAAAGAAGAATATTATGTAGTTAGCCAAAAAGAACATATAGTAGATTGTAAATATACAAAAGGAAAAGCACAAATACCTATACTAAACAAAAGAATGATAAATCAAGAAATACAACATATAAAAGCAAAAACACCTATAAAATATGTACATTTAGGAGGAACAGAAATACTGATAAAAGCATGTTTTAGAGAAGGAATAGATACACCTATTGAAATATATTTAGCAGATGATAGAATAATACACCCTATAGAAAAAAGCGTAATAAGTGCAGTAAAAGGAAATTTAATATACCAAAAATTTAAATTTATAATAAGTGCAAATTACTCAATAGCATTAACAGATAGAAACATAGATAAATCATTAGTATTATATTGGAAACTATCAGGAATAGAATTAGCACCAGGAAGTAAAATATTTACAGCAAGATGTAAAAATCTATATATATTAACAACAAAACATAAAGTAATGGCAAAAAATAAAATTGATAGAATAAAAATAGAAAACCCATTTGACCAAGTAATAACAATAATAGATAATAATGATTATAGTTATAAAGAACTAGATATGGAAGAAGATTTAGAAATAGTAAAAGAAAGATTAAGTACTTCAAACATACCAAATAGTTTAACTAGAACTACTTCATCAAGAGCTAGTACATCCAAAAGAAAATATGAAATTCCTAAAATATTAGATATAGAAGAAGAAATAATAAATCATTATTTTATAACAGGAATAATTAATGAAAGAAGATATAGAATATTAATAAATACAGGACAAGAAGATAATTACATAATTAGAGAATTGGTTTTAGATACAGAAATTGTAAAAACAGGACATGTATGCCCTGGATTACCTAGTGAAATAGTAACTACAAATGAAGAATAGTAGAAAAAGAAATAATTATAGGAGGAATATTATTATTAATACCATTTAAAATTTACCAAGGAAATCAAAATATTACTTTAGGAATAAAATGGTTAGATCAATTTAAACCATATAAAATAGAAGATGAACAATTAATCCTAACTTGTCAAAACAAGAAAATAATTATAAAAAGAACAAAATGAGTAATGAAGATATATATACTTGCAAAAATTATTGTAGAAGGATATCACAACAGATATTATACACCTATGATAGATACAGGAGCAGAGACAAATATATGTAAATATAATTGTTTACCAGAAGATAAATGGGAAAAATTAAAAACACCTATGGTAGTAACAGGATTTAATAATGAAAGTAGTATGATTACATATAAAGCAAAAAATATAAAAATACAAATATGGGATAAAATATTAACAATAGAAGAAATGTATAATTTTGAATTTACAACAAAAGATATGTTATTAGGAATGCCATTTTTAGATAAACTATATCCTCATATAATAACAAAAACTCATTGGTGGTTTACTACTCCATGTGGATATAAAATAGGAGCAAAAAGAGTAAATAATAAACAAAGAAAACCAAAAGAATGGATAAAAGGAAGTGAAAAAATAAATCAAGAAATGGAAAACATAAATAGCAAACAAATAAACCAACTAGAAATTATTATATTTACAATAGATAAGGTTAAAATAATAAATGAACAATTAGAACTATTATATAGTGAAAATCCATTAGAAGGATGGGAAAAGCATAAGACAAAAGTAAAAATTGAATTAATAGATGAAAATAGTATAATAACGCAAAAACCATTAAAATATAATTTTGATGATTTAAATGAATTTAAAATGCATATAGATGAACTATTAAAAAATAATTACATACAAGAGAGTAATAGTAAACATACAAGTCCAGCATTTATAGTAAATAAACATAGTGAACAAAAAAGAGGTAAAAGTAGAATGGTTATAGATTATCGTAATCTAAATGCTAAAACTAAAACTTATAATTATCCAATACCAAATAAGATATTAAAAATAAGACAGATACAAGGATATAACTATTTTAGTAAATTTGATTGTAAATCAGGATTTTATCATTTAAAACTAGAAGAAGAATCAAAACAATTAACAGCATTCACAGTACCACAAGGTTTCTATGAATGGAATGTTTTACCATTTGGATATAAAAATGCACCAGGTAGATATCAACATTTTATGGACAATTATTTTAATCAATTAGAAAATTGCATAGTTTATATAGATGATATATTATTATTCTCTAGAACACAAGATGAACATATTAGGTTATTAGAAAAATTTATACATATAATTAAAAAATCAGGTATAAGTTTAAGTAAAAAGAAAGCAGAAATAATGAAATCACAGATAGAATTTTTAGGAATACAAATAGATAAAAATGGTATAAAAATGCAAACTCATATAGTACAAAAAATAATTAACCTTGATGAAGATATAGATACAAAAAAGAAATTACAATCCTTTTTAGGATTAGTAAACCAAGTAAGAGAATATATACCAAAATTAGCAGAATACTTAAAACCACTACACAGAAAACTTAAAAAAGATGTTGAATATTATTTTGATAATAAAGATAAAGAACATATAAAAAATATTAAGAATTTATGTAAAAAATTACCAAAACTCTATTTTCCTGATGAAAATAAAATATTTATTTATATAGTTGAAACAGATTCAAGTAATCATAGTTATGGAGGAGTTTTAAAATATAAATATGAAAATGAAAAAATGGAACACCATTGTAGATATTATTCAGGATCTTATACAGAAGCACAAATAAAATGGGAAATAAATAGAAAAGAATTATTTGCATTATATAAATGTTTATTAGCATTTGAACCATATATTGTTTATAATAAATTTATTGTAAGAACAGATAACACACAAGTAAAATGGTGGATAACAAGAAAGATAGATGATTCAGTTACGACAAAAGAAATAAGGAGATTAGTATTAAATATATTAAATTTTACATTTACAATTGAGATAATTAAAACTAATAAGAATTTTGTTGCAGACTATCTCTCAAGAAAAAGATACAATGAAGGAAATATTAGCTATGATGACAAATCTTTGTCAAAAGATGGAAAAAATAGAAACAGAAGTACAAGTACTTAAAGAAACAGTTAGTAGTCAGCAGCATGACTCTAAAAATGCGGAGCTACGTCGTGAGGCAGACGGTAAAAGGCCAGAGCTAAGAGGTGACGTTGAGAAACACCTAAAAACTCAAAACATTAATAAATTATCAGTTGCAGGTACAAGCACAGGAGCTATGGAAAAAAATACTGCAAGAAATACAAACCTAAATAGCCTATTTGCAAAACCATTTATTCCAAAAATCCAAATAACAAATACTCCAACCCCACAAACCTCTACATATGCAGTTAGTGTACAAAGTGATAAGAAAAGATACAATTATATTACCCAATCATACATTGAAAACATATATAAAATCCAAACATTTTTAAATTTAAACCCCAGATCCACACAAACCAAAAATCCAAATGAAGATTATATAACCCAAAAACTACAAGGATATAATAGATTGATTGCACAACCCAAAACTAGTTCAAACTTAGTTAAAACATGTTACAGTTATGGATTACTCAGTACCGTATATACATATGATGGAGAAGAAATAAGTGGAATACCAGAATTATATAAAGCATTCATCATATACAAGAGAGTTACTAAAGGAAATTTATTTTATATTAAATTTTATACAGCACCGGCTGAGATATTATATGAAGAAATCAAGTCACCAATTCAAGTTATAAAGATAGGTTTAACCAAAGATATGATAATACCAGAAGATATAGAAAGACAAGCTGAAATACCAAAGGTAGAAATACCAAACTTTTATGCAAATAAAAGAATAATTGGTATATCAACAATTATACAAGAACTAGCTAACAATTATTTAAATGGCAATGCTATTTGGAGTTATTATGCAAGAGACCAAGTTATGATATATTCAAACTCAAGGGAATTAAGAAAAGCAGATATGGATGAAGTTCAGAGATGGATTTTATCATTATTAAAGTCAGAAGAACAACCTACAACAAGAGCTTTGAAGAAACAATTTATTTCAGATGAGTTATTGACTAGATATTGCAAGTTAATTGGACACAAATACCCTGATCATCAATGTTCAAAATGCAATGGAGAAGATAATATAATTCCAGATGTTGAGTTGGAATAAAGATAATTATGACCGACAAAGAGATAATGTAGAAGATAAGATAGGGAAGAGATAAGAAGATTTGAGATAATGTAAATAAAGTCAAAAGTATGTCGGCCATAAAGGCCATTATTATAAAGTTTCATTGTATTGTAATAAGAGTCAAAAGTGTGTTGGCCATTATAAATAGTAAAGGCCAATAAGTCTTAAAGTTAATAGTTAGTATTTTGTTGTTTTGTGTCGGCCAAATATAATTAGGCCATGTGTAAAGAATAGTGTGGGCCACTAGGCCAAAATAGTGTAAGTTTTCTTGTATAAATAGGGGCATTTGCCTTCATAAATAAGATCATCACCTTCCTTCATCACTTTCTACATCGAATTCTCTCAATTCCGCTTCCACGATACAATGAATGATCAAAATTCAGAAATAAGTGATATAAGTGAAACATATACAGAAATCTTAGAACAAGTAGATAAAATAAAGAAATTAGAAATAAACACAGGAGATATAAATAAACCAAGCACATCAAGAGTAATTTATATATAAAATATGAATTATTAAAGATTACTAAAAAAGATATTACTAAAGAAAATTTGTTGATAGATATAATTTCTAAAACAGAATATAAATATATTTGTTATTTGAAAAAACAATATGGACAAAGAAATATATAAACAACAACTGATAGACAAAATAAATGAAAAAAGATATGAATATGAATTTAAAAAACAAATGATAGAAGATAATATATTTGCAGGAGTAAGTAGTAAAGTAATAACAATACAAAGAAGAGTTTTATATAAGTTAGAAATACAAATAAATTGCCTAGAATATAAATTACAACATGATATATATTATAAAAATAATAATAATGAATAAAGAAGAATTTGCAGTAGATGAAAAAATATATGAAAATCAAGAAGGATTAATAATAAAGATAGTATTTTCAAATCTAGGAAGAAGATATAAAAAAATAGGAGATAAACTATATTTAATGTTAGAAAAAGAAACGGCAAAATTAGAAGATAGTTTAACAGCTATGATAAGAATAACAAAAGAAAATGAAGAAATAGATAAAGCTAAAGAAATTGAAAAAATAAAAATACAAGCAAAACAAGAATTACAAAAGACAAAACCAGATATAAATATAAAAATCCAAGAAAAAGATATTATGTAAAAAATTATAAAATAAAAGGACCATACAGACGAAAAAGAAAATTATCAAATTGTAATTGTTATAATTGTGGAAAGTTAGGACATTTAGCTAGAGATTGTTTTAGGATTGTAATTTCTTTTTTGTATCTATATCTTCATCAAGGTTAATTATTTTTTGTACTATATGAGTTTGCATTTTTATACCATTTTTATCTATTTGTATTCCTAAAAATTCTATCTGTGATTTCATTATTTCTGCTTTCTTTTTACTTAAACTTATACCTGAAGTAAAATATTTACAGCAAGATGTAAAAATCTATATATATTAACAACAAAACATAAAGTAATGGCAAAAAATAAAATTGATAGAATAAAAATAGAAAACCCATTTGACCAAGTAATAACAATAATAGATAATAATGATTATAGTTATAAAGAACTAGATATGGAAGAAGATTTAGAAATAGTAAAAGAAAGATTAAGTACTTCAAACATACCAAATAGTTTATGTAGTTAGCCAAAAATAACATATAGTAGATTGTAAATATACAAAAGGAAAAGCACAAATACCTATACTAAACAAAAGAATGATAAATCAAGAAATACAACATATAAAAGCAAAAACACCTATAAAATATGTACATTTAAAAAACAAATGATAGAAGACAATATATTTGCAGGAGTAAGTAGTAAAGTAATAACAATACAAAGAAGAGTTTTATATAAGTTAGAAATACAAATAAATTGCCTAGAATATAAATTACAACATGATATATATTATAAAAATAATAATAATGAATAAAGAAGAATTTGCAGTAGATGAAAAAATATATGAAAATCAAGAAGGATTAATAATAAAGATAGTATTTTCAAATCTAGGAAGAAGATATAAAAAAATAGGAGATAAACTATATTTAATGTTAGAAAAAGAAACGGCAAAATTAGAAGATAGTTTAACAGCTATGATAAGAATAACAAAAGAAAATGAAGAAATAGATAAAGCTAAAGAAATTGAAAAAATAAAAATACAAGCAAAACAAGAATTACAAAAGATAGAAGAAATTCAATGTATGATTGGGTAATATAATTGTATCTTTTCTTATCACTTTGTACACTAACTGCATATGTAGAGGTTTGTGGGGTTGGAGTATTTGTTATTTGGATTTTTGGAATAAATGGTTTTGCAAATAGGCTATTTAGGTTTGTATTTCTTGCAGTATTTTTTTCCATAGCTCCTGTGCTTGTACCTGCAACTGATAATTTATTAATGTTTTGAGTTTGTAGGTGTTTCTCAACGTCACCTCTTAGCTCTGGCAATAGACATGAACAACTCAAGGATCTCAATGTATAATAATAAATATAAAAACTTATGATTAAGGATTTAGAACGCAGAATAAATAACGTAACTCATATAAAGAGTTCTCAAAAGTAAGGGTATAATCCTCGATTAAACTATTATTGATTAAATTGAGATGTAGTTCATTAGGACGAACCAAGTCCATAAATATGATAGTCTTAGATACCTTAATGAGGAATTCTAAAGAAAAACTTTGGACAATGAACTCTAGCCTTGGTGTTTCTTGAAGTTCTTGAGTGTAGATTTGTTTTAGATTAGAGGATTTTGGGATGTGGAAAAGATAAAATACCCCTCCTAAAATGTGAAAAGAAGCAAAAACATAAATAATTCTGAAATAATGTGCACCGTTACGCAGCTGAATCTTGCACGACTGACATCCCCTTTGCACACCAGTTTACGTAGACTACGTAGTGCCCAGAAAATGGGTATAACTTTTAACACATAGCTTGTATTGATGAACAGTGAAAACTAGTTGAAAGAAGCCTTCATGCACTTTCATATGGTTGGTATTAAGACAAAAAACTCCTCATATATTAAAAGGAATGATTTATTGAAGTGTATACTAAAATGAACTGACACGAAAAAACATATTAATTAGAGAACCTCTCAACTGGACTTTGTGCTAATGGTTCATTATGACCTTAACTCAAATCCAAAGAACTTCTCATACTTAGTAATGGACCTTAATAAATATGAACAAGTAGTATATCACCCAACTAAAGTTGATACACTTACGACAACCAATTTGGACGGTAAGAGTAGAACTTTTTGGGTGTTACAATTTGCTTCCATGTTCCTTTAGCTAGAAATTTTGCGACCCTATTTACTTCCTGAAGTTTTTTCACTTCAAAGGTCCTCTATTCAACCAAAACATGTTTCTGTTGGTTTTAGGTCATTCTCTACTACAATTCATTAAATATGACTAATTAATAATGCAGATTTGGTATTTGTACTATTTAATATAACCTACAAACCACCTAATCCACCTCTACCTAGGTTACCTAAGGTTGATCCATTTGTATTCAACATATAGTCATCATTTATCCCAAGCGACAAGGAAATATCCAAAAGACAACAAGATGTTTTGTAGTGTATAAGAATAATGCTAAAGAGAGTGTATCAATAATACTTATATTAACAATGCATTTATTAGTTATTATTTAATTACTTATGCTTACATTATCTTAGTGCATTTTTTTGTTTGATGTATTGAAAATAGTGTGTGTTGCATTAAAAATTACTTATCAAGATACCCTAAACTTCTATGGTGGAAAGATGTAAAAAAAAAAATTGAGGTACAATTGAGTTTTTTATTATGTTAATGTGTACATTAAAACAATGGCATTGCTAATGTGACACCTCAAAACTTAACAGACCTAAAAAACATAATTTTTCGTGAATCTTAGAAGGGTCCACGGACCGTGAAAGGAACCATGATTCGTCGACCTACTTGTGGTTCAAGCCCACCCAGAAGTGGTGGACCTCAAAGACCTCCACGGGATTTAGACCCCCACACGATCTGTGGTATGGCTTGTGGAACCGAGGAGGAACCACCATAGTTCAGGCATCAAACAACGGATCGGCCCACCGGTTATGGTCTCGATGATGGGTCATTGATGGGTACGTAGACCCATAGCCCCATGTAAAGAACCATGGTGGTCTTCATTCTTCGTGATGTGTAGCATAGATGGGAGTGCAACGAACCAGTAGACACTGACCATAACCTATGACCCAGTTGAAGGGCCGTGGTCTTTTTGACGGTCCGTCAATGGCTCCGTGGTCGTCTCTTACAAGCTTTTAATTCAGGTTCATTTTGGTCTTTTCCCCTATGCATTGGGCATCTAAACTATGTCATTTTTATTAGTGTAACCTTAATAATATTGTAAGGACCTACCCAAAACCTTTATTCACCTAAAATCATCAAAACTTAGAGCAAAAATAGAAGAAAGAGGCGCAAGTTTCCCAAGAACAGTCAGAAGGTTTTCTTAATGTTTTAGCCCCAAAATAGAAGGATTTCTCTGTATATTTTGTCACCAGGTATGTGGGATTTCACTAGTGGGTTCCTTTCATCCAAAAGGTCCCTAGAATTCAGTCAGTTTCTTGTTTCTACATATCTTGCTTAGACCTAGGATTTGTAAAATCTTAGAGAAATATTATGATTTAAGTTGCTATAGTATCCATAATCTATATATTATGTTTTCTCGGAGATTTATCATGATTTTAGTTGCTATAGTATCCCTAATCTAAATATCATGTTTTCTTGGAAATATTGCTTAATTCCCTGTATGAAATTTTGAACACTAGATCGTGTAGATTGTCTTATTTCATGAATTACACCTGTCATGTTAGTTGAACAAATAATCATGCTCCAGATTTTTCATGTTTAGTATTAGTGTATAAAAGTTGCATTCTCTGATTGGATGTCATTATTTTGACCTATTTAGTATTTCAGTTACATTTTAGTCATATACATTTATAGTTGAGAGTAGACTTAGCACCGAGTTTGACTATGGTACAACAAATCCTCATATTCCTAGAAGTACGTGCCCCAAAGGAGTATAAGTCCCCTCTATTGGCATTAGATTTGTTGATCACGCAGAGCATGCCTTTATAACCCTAATAAGTTATATTGGATCGTCTCTATGGGACATATAAATCGGACTCCACGTTAAGCTCACATGGTTATATGTCGGTCAATAATATCTCATACCATCAGAATCTTAGAGCACTTGACCAACTTTTCCGTACTTAAGTATTCAGTTTATCATGTCATGTTCATGATTAGTACTTTGTCATTGCATTCAGTTAAGCTTTTGATTTATCTTTTGTCTATAAACACTTTTGCTTAGTTTACGGTGTTGCTCTGTATGCCTCGTTTCAGCTTACAAATGTTTGTTCAGCTTAGTATCTATATCTTACATGTTTAGTCAAAGTACTGATGCATATTATGCGCTACATACTTTCACGATGTAGGTTAAGTTACTCTGCATACAAATCGCGCTTAGATCAATTTTTTGTCCGCACTCAGCAACTTCAATAATGAGTCCTCATATTCCGAGGACAATGTACATGCTCTTATGTTAGCTTTTCCTTTAATTTTTCAGATTTGTTAAATTTATTTGGTGAGCATATCTCAACAACTCAACTCAGTTAGAGTCTTTACAGATATAATAGTAGAATCAACTTGAAATTTTAAGTCTAATTTTTTAGTGTCATTAAACTCTTAGTAAGTTATACATATCAAGCTAGTTCGGTATTCCCCATTTTCAAGTTATTAATTGTTTTACATTTAGCATAGTATATGTCTTTATTGGTTATATTAAGCATGGTTATGACATGCAAGACTCAGGGTTAGCTTGGGGTCACTCGTTATCCTATGTCACATGTTAAGTCAAGGGGATAGCCACGACCTCTAACACATAGAAATCCATGATATTAGTAATGCACACCTTAATATAAATAGACTGTATAACTACATCAAGAATTAGTTATACATTGGTTGAAAAGAGTACCATACAAATTACTAGTAATCCAGAAGGCTAATACGCGCATTCTTTTTTCTAATACACTCAACCAAACGATCCCTAAGTCTTTCACAAAATGAAGTGTGGAAAAGCTAAAATATCTATCATGCCCCGAGCCTACATCCTTGATGTGGCCGACACTCAAGACCATTGCTGGCCTCGAGCGTACCCTTGGCCCGACTTACTTACTCAACGGAAGACTTAAACACAAGATATAACTTAAAAAATAACATAAAAGTAATGCTTAGCAAAAATGGCAAATCAAGTCTTAATCATTTACATGTGAAACTAAGAGACTAAAGAAACTGATATATTTGTCTATGAAGCCTCTAAAATAAAGAGGTATTTTGGGACATGACCCCTAATTATCCTAACAGTTGAAATCTAAAGAAAACAATGATAAAATATGTCCTCTGGGATTAAAGAAGGCTCCCCAACTACTCAAAGCTTCTCACTGTATCAACGGTGCACCAAATGTTTATTCTAGTTACATGCGTCTGCATCATAAGACGATGAAGGCCATCTGGCATCATTACATAGAATGTACAAGTATGGGAGTGTAAATGCTAAAACAACTTAATCTTGAAAATGAGTACGAATGAAACACTTACCTTGGCTCTACTCAACTCATGGATACTCAACTCAATATAAAGTTGTAAAACACATGCGATATATATATATATACATAAATCTTAAAAAGCAACAGAATACAATCTTAGTTCATTAAAGATAAAGCAATAACAAACTTAGTTTTCCTCATTTAAAGTAATATAACTTGTGTGGGAGATTCTCTAACTTACAACCATCAGTATAAGCCTAATTTATGGTACAATGTTTTACCTCATACTTCGAGGACCATCCTATACATCGCCATCGGTATAGGACCTTACTTAACTTTGTGGAACCACTAGCTTAATTTATGTGATCATCTAAAAAGTATGACCCATTAATACCCATTATGGCTACATGTTTTATGGATACTTGAGTTATTATGAACTCGCATCCCCATATCGGTGCTCAATTCTACTCCCAAAAATATACTTTGCATATGTGTTGTTAAAACAAATTTTTTCTCTGGGTTTAAATGATTGCGCAACACTTAACTTTTACAGCTCTATTTTAATCAATGCTCCCTTTTCGTGCTCAAAACTATTTTGGGAAATTTAAGTTTCCCCTTATTTTAATCGCAAAATTTTTATAAACTCTTATGGAATACTTAGTGACCTTACAACATTTTGAGAATGAACTCAACATCTTTACTCCTTACTTATCTTGAAACTTGAGACTTAAAACAACTATGAAGGAACTATTCCCATATAACTTTTGAGAAATGAACTCAACTTTTTAGTCTTTACTTATCATGAAACTTAAGTCTTAAAATCTAAGTTAAATGTTTCTAATGTTTCTTGAAAACTTTTAAGAGTTTTACTTTGACTCGCTTCTTAACTTCTAGACTTGAATCTTAGCTTATTTGACTTTGATGTTAACTTTCCTAGATATGACTCCTTGGCTCTCTGAGAGGCGTGGAGCGCCAGGCCCAAAATATCAGAGGTCATGTTGGGGCGCTCTGGCTAGTGCGGCTCTCAAAGGCCCTACGGACAGTGATTGTCCTTTGGGGTTGTGGGAGTCGCGAGGCCCCAACCCCTGTACCCAGGTGTTTTTGACTTTTCTCCTTTGTTTTTCATCTCTAAACCCTCTAAACTTCCATTGTACATCTCCAAAACACATCGGATCATTAGTACCTTTAATATAACTCAAAAAAACCCCGAAAACGTGAATTAAATAAACACAAGGCATTGAACAACTCAACCAACAAGAATTTGATAATGTTCTTCAAGAACTTCACATATTAACATGTAAACAACTCACCAACAACTGAATTGAAACTAGTTTTGTGTGTCGGTCAACTGACCCAACACTAAATGATCGCACATATCTTTATAGGGATCACCCCCACGAATTCAACTCTCAAAGCTTTACATTCTTGGTGAATCATTGACTACTCTCTACCTTCCGCTTTTTTCTCTCTTCTCCAAGATCTACACAAAATTCTTATTTTTTCCTAATGGAACTAAATTTAATTTTTACCCCAATAAATCCCTTATAATGAATTAATTAATGTAGGTAAGGAAAAGACAACTTTCCCCTTCTCTTTTTTCCTGGTTGGACTTTCCTTAATCCAATAACCCAAGTTTTGAAAGGCATATCTCACTCATACGATATCGAAATATTTCAAACTCAGCAGCGTTAAAAAGATTATTCTAAGAATTCTAAAACCATATATAGAAATACTCCTAACTCATCCTGAACTAGGATCTATGGTCGTTTGAAATTGATGAAACTCTCTTTCCTAACTTCGACGATTTTCCAGATTTTTCTTTTTCTTTCCAAAAATAAATATTTCCAGATTTTAACCTCTTTTCTAGCCGTTTCTAGTTGCGAGATGATACATAAAATCCCCCTTGGTACCATTCATCCTTGAATGAAGTTACTCTTACAAGACTTAGGGTAGCAACATAAACTTCAAACACCCACAAGCAATTGCAACCAAACAACATTCTTACTCAAAATTTAAAGAGTACTCAAAAGAAAATTAGTGGCTTGGTTTGCACTTTATCCGTATTCCAAAGATATGTGGATATCTCTTCTTCATATACTCTACACCATCCCAAGTTTTTTGTTCAACGAATTGGTTGCTCGAAAGGACCTTGACTAAGTCGACCTCTTTTGTTCTCAACTTGAAAACTTGGCGATAAAGGATTTGCACCAGAATCTCCTCATACGACAATTTATCTTTGATCTCAATATTCTCAGTTGGAATGATCAATGAAGGATAACCCAAGAACTTCTTCAACATGGAGAATGAAATACCGGATGAACCGTTGTCAACTCTTTTGGTAGCTCCAGCTCATAAGCTACATTGTCAATTTTGTTGGATATTTTATAAGGTCCAATATACCGGAGACTAAGTTTCCCATTCTTACAAAATATCATAACACCCTTCATGGGTGAAACTTTAAAGTAAATATAATCATCTACTTCAAACTCCATTGTTCTTCTCCTAACATTCGTATAGGATTTCGGACGACTCTGTGCTGTCCTCAACCTAACTTGAATCACTTTCACCTTCTCCATAGCTTGATGAACTAGATATGTTCCTATCAAACCTGCTTAACCAACCTCAAACCATCCAATAAGAGATATGCATCTTCTCCCATAATGATCGACATAAGAAGCCATTTGGATTCAAGAGTTGTGACTGTTGTTGTAAGAAAATTTAATGAGAGGTTAGTGATCATCCGAATATCCTTTGAAATCAATAACACAAGCATTCAACATATCTTCTAAGGTCTTGATAGTACGCTCTGCTTGCCCGTTAGTCTGAGGATGAAAGACAATACTTAAGTTCACCTTTGAACCCAAACCTTTTTGAAAAGATCTCCAGAACTATGTAGTAAATTGTGCACCTCTATCTGAAATGGTGGATTACGAAGTTCCATGAAGTCTTACCACCTCTTGAATGTAAAACTTTACATAATCTTCTACCCTATGGTAACGACAAAAAGTGGGATGATTTTGTCATTCTATCGACAATCACCCATAAGGTATCATGCTACCTGCAAGACCTTAGTAACCCTGTGATTAAGGCCATATTAATCATCTACCACTTATATTCAAGAATAACTATATTCTGAGCCAAACCTCCAGACCTTTGGTGCTCTACTTTAACTTATTGTCATTTTGGGGACTAAGCAACAAATTCAGCAACGCCCTTCTTCATACTTCCCACCAATTTACTTCTCTTAAATCGTAGTACATCTTTGTGGAACCCGGATGAACGGAATATCTGGAGCTATGAACTTTCTCTATGATCCTCTCTTGGAGTCCATCAACCATAGGTACACACAATCTACCTTGATATCTCAATACAACCACTCCCCCTTGTTCAAAAGCTAATACTCTTTGCTTAAGAACATTTACCTTCAATTCAAGCAAAATGGGATCTTGGTCTTTCTTCTCTTTCACTTTTGACACTAATGATGACTCAGCACCATTTGTCACTACTATTCCTCCTTCTGTGGAATCTATAATTCAGACTCCTAAGCATGCTAGTCTTTGCATGTATTTTGCTAGTTCTTTCTTCTCTTCTAAGATGGGCGGTACTACCCATAGACAACCTGATTAAGTCATCAAAAACCACATAAGCCTTACCTGGATGGTAATGAATTCTCCTGTCATAATCCATGAGAAATTCTAACCATCCTCTTTGTCTTAGATTAAGCTCTTTCTAAGAGAACACATATTGTAGGCTCTTTTGATCAGTGAATATATCAACATGAATGTCATCCAAATAATGACGCCGTATTTTCAAGGCAAAAACTATAGTATCCAACTCTAAGTCTTTTATTAGGTAGTTCTTCTCATGAACTTTCTACTATCTGGAGGCATATGCTATGACCTTGACATTATGCGTTAGGACACAACCCAAACCAACTCTTGTTGCATCACAATACAATACAAAGACTTGAGTACCTTCAGGACAAGTCAAAACAGGGGTCATAGTCAACATATGAAATCTTTTCTTACAAGCTTTATCCATTGAAACATAACTATCATCAGATTTAACTTCGTCAAATGAGACGAAATAGACGAAAACCCCTCAACAAATCTTCTATAATAGCCACCCAAACCCAAGAAACTCCTAATGTCAGTTGGAGATGTGGGTCTAGGCCAACTCTGAAATGCTTATATCTTTTGGGTATCAATTTTAATTCCATCACCGGAAACTATGTGGCCCAAGAATGCCACAAACTTAATCCAAAACTCAGATTTTGATAACTTAGCATATAACTCCTTATCTTTCAAAATCTTAAGAACTATTGTAAGATGACTACAATGATCTTCTTCGTTCATTGAGTAGACTAGTATGTCACTAATGAAGATGTTACAAACATATCTAAATAAGGTTTGAAGATCCTATTCATAAGATCCATGAATGTTGCAGGTGCCTTGGTCAACCAAAAGAACATGACCAAAAAATTCATAAGGCCATATCTGGTTCTCAATGTTGTCTTTGGAATATCACATTCCCTAACTTTCAATTGATAGTAGCTTGATGTGAGATAAATTTTCGAGAAGCAGGAAGCACCCTAAAGCTGGTTGAAAAGATCATTAATCCTTTGAAGAGGATATTTATTCTTGATGGTAGCCTTGTTAAAATGGAGGTAATCTATACACATGCTAAGGGAACCATCTTTATTTCTCATAAATAAGATCGGAGAGCCCCAAGGTGAGACACTTGGTCAAATGAAACTGTTATCTAACATATTTTTCAACTATTCTTTCAAATATTTCAATTATGTTATTCCATTCGATAAGGCGTAATAGAGATAGGACGAGTATCTGGAATGACGTCTATGCCGAAGTGTATATCTCTCTCTCAAGAAGGACTCCGAGTAGATCATCAGGAAAAACTTCTGGAAAATCTTTTACTACAGGAACTGAATGAATGGGAGGTACCTCAGCACTGGAGTCATTAACTTAGATACAACCCTTTGAAACTAACTTTCTTGCCTTAAGGTATGAAATGAAATGACCCTTAGGCACTGTTGAACTACTACTCCACTCTATGACTGGCTCATTGGGAATCTAAAATTTGACAACTCGATTTCTACAATCTGTAGATGCATAAAAGGCACCAAGCTAGTACATACCTATAATGACACCGAAATCTACCATGTCTAACTCAATTAAATCAATCATGGTATTCGTGTGATTGATAGAAACAATACAATCACAACAGACACTTTCTGCTAGACTAGACTCCCCAACATGTGAGAAACACAAAAGGCTCACAAAGTGTCTCAGTGATTTTATCAAACTTATTGGCAACATAAGGGTTTACAAAAGAGAAACTTGCTCCTGGGTCTAGCAAAGCATAAACATCAAAATCAAAGACTTTGGTCATACCAGTGACAACATCTGGAGAGTTCTCTTGCTCTTCGCGACTCATGATTGCATAGACGAGGTTTGCTCATCCACCAATGCCGAAAGTAGCTCCTTAGGTGAATCCCTTTCTGGTAGAACAACTGATGAAGATTGGGCACTATTGCCTAGATTTCCACCACCTTGCTTATTCTTAGAACACTCTTTCATGAAGTGACCCTCTTGAACGCACTTTTAGCAATATGTTTTCCCATCACGACACTTACGTGATTGGTGCCTACCACACCTAGTACATACAAGAGCCAACTACCCTCTTGTGTCATAGTATGTTGAGACTGTGTTGTCCTAGCTGTGACGTTTTGCGAATTGTAGTCATGATGGTCACCTTTGTTTCTGGGTGTAGGTGCACTAGAAGATGATGGTTTAAGTCCTTTTTTCTTTTGAAAGGACGAACGATTTGCATTACCCTTCTGCTGCCTAGACTCACTCCCTATCTTGGCTTTCTCATTTCTGAATTCTTCTATGTCCCTTATTTTCTCGTCCTCAACCCGCTGCACATAAACCATCAACCTTGATGTTTCCATGTCGCCAATCAGCATTGCTTCTCTTCCCTCTTTGCTTGACACATGACCCAAGCCAACAATAAATAGACTCATTGTACTCGTCATGTCCTTAACCATTTCCAGAGCATAACGAGATAGTTGGATGAACTTCAACCCATATTTATGCACACTAAAAGAATCCTTCTTAAGTGTAGGAAATTCCCTTACCTTAACCTCTTCCAATTCTTGGGGAAAGAAACACCCATAGAAAGCTTCTTCAAAATAGGTCCATCTCGAATGTGGTGAATCGTCATCTCTACCCTCTTTCCACTGATCAACCAGATCATAGCAACATTGTTTAGTTGATATATTGGTATCTTAACTCTTCTAGCATCAACTAAGTGCATCATCAAAACCCTTTTTAAGTTTCTTGATGAAATTCTCTGGGTTCTAAGTAGTTCTTGAACAAATGAAACTTGGAAGATTCATCCTAAAGATTTCAAGAATCCTCGACATGTTAGCCCCTTATTGTCAAGCACTGCGCTGTTTCCCAACTTGGTTAGTCACCACTTGACTTAACATTCTAATAAACTCACATAACTCAGTGTTGGTAACTTCCCCTTGAGGTTCCAGTTCAGGTGCATTGGGTAACTCTGGTTCCTCTACATTCCTCTTAGTTTGATGACTTCTTGCTACTCTTCGTGGAGGCATGGTTATCTGAAACACGCGCAAGCACGAATTAGAGAGAAACTTTGTAGAGACAAACTCTAACGCACGAAAATAGTGTGAAAGAATTGAAGGAATTCCTAGATGTTGTAGCCTCCTAATTATAAATGAGCACTTCACACCGATAACTAGGAATTTATAGACACAACTACATAGACTACCTAGGACTAATGAACTCTGTACTCTGATACCCGGTTTGTCACGCCCCGAGCCTACACCCTGGACGTGGCCGAAACTCGAAGACCATTGCTGGTCTCAAGCGGATTTTTGGCCTGGCTGACTTACTCAGCTGAATACTTAAACACGAGATATAACTCAAGAAATAACTTAAAAGTAATACTTATAAAAAAGGGCAACTCAAGTCAAAATCGTTCACAAGTAAAATGAAAAGACTAAAGAAATTTATAGTATTTGTCTATAAATCCTCTAAAATTAAGAGGGATGTTAGGAAAGGACCCCCAATTATCCTAAAAAATGAAATATAAACAAAACAATGAAAAAAGATGTTCTCCATGATGAAAAGAGGCTCACCAATTGAGTCGAAGCTGCTCACTGGATCAACGATGCCGAATGCTTATCCTAGTTACTTTCGTCTGCATCATAAGACGATGCAGGACAACTAGAATTAATACATTGAATGTACGAGTATGTGAGTTGAAATGCTAAAACAATTTAATTTTTAAATGGAGTAAGAAGGAAGCACTTACCTTGACGCTGCTCAACTCGTGGATACTCAACTCAATATAAAGCAGTAAAACACATGCGATATATATGTATATATAAAGCTTAAATGAAACTGAAAAAAATCGTAGTTCATTAAAGATAAGGCAATAACAAACTTAACTTTACTCATTTAAAGTAATATAACTTATGTTGGACATTCTCAAATCAACAACTATCACTATCAGCTTAAGTGATGATACAACGTTTTACCTCACGCTGCCGAGAACCATCCTATACATATCCATCGGTCTAGAACCTTATTTAACTTAGTGTATCCACTAACTTATCTTATGTGATCATCTAAAAAGTATGAACCACTAATACCGATGATGGCTACATGGTTTATGGAGACATAAATTATTTTGAACTTGCATCCCCATATAAGTGTTCAATACTACTATAAAAAATATACTTAGCTCATGTGTTATTAAAACAACTTCTTTCTCTAGGTTTAGATAATTGCTCAACACTTAGCTATAAAAGATCTCTTGTAATCAATGTTCCCTTTTCTTGATAAAAACTCTTTTGGGAAATCTCAGTTTCCTCTTATCTTAAATGTGAAACATTTATAAACTCTTATGGAATACGTAGTTCCCTTATAATATTTTGAGAATGAACTCAATATATTTACTCTTTACATAGATTAAAACTTGAGTCTCAAAAAAAAGTTTAAACGTTGTGAAAGACTCTTGAAAACATTTAAGAACTTTATTGTGACTTGTTTCTTAACTTGACTTCACTCTAGCTTCTTTGAATTTGACCTTAACTTTCCTTGAAATGGATTATTGATTCAAGGTTCACGATCTCACGTTTATGGATGATTTTATGATTTTTAGATGTAACTTGGTGTGTTGGAATCAACTAAGAAACATTGATAGATCACTTAGGAACTAGTACGAAAAGATGGGGAAAATGGAGTGAATTGGCATCCTTGACACTCTGAGAGGCATGTGGCGCCAGGCCCAAAACATTAGAGGCCATGTTTGGTCACTCTGAAGTGCGGTGCCCCAAGGCCCTACGGATAGAGATTGTCCTTTGGGTCTATAGGAGATGCGGCACCCCAATCTCTTTACCTAAGTGTTCTTGGCTTTTCTCCTTCATTTTTCATCTCTAAACCCTCAAAATTTCCATGGTTATTTCCCCAAACACTAAGGATCATTATTAACCTCATTACCCAATATATTTAACTAAAAAAAAAACCCAAAAATAGGAATAAAAATCAATACTAGGCATTCAACAACTCAACTAACAAGAATTCGACAATGTTCTTCAAGAACTTCACATACTAACATGTAAACAACTAACCAACCACTGAATTGAAACAAGTATGGTGAGTGGTGAATTGAACCAACACTAAATGATCCCACATGCCTTTATAGGGATCACCCTTGACGAATTTCACTCGTAAAGGCTGGCGTTCTTGGCGAATCCTTGACTTCTCTATACCTTCCTCTTCTTTTCTCTCTTCTCCAAGCCCTAAGCAAAATTCTTATTTTTACAAACTGAACTAAATTTAGTTTTCACCCCAATAAATCCCTAAGAACCAATTAATTAAATTAGGTACGGAAAAATCCAAGTTTTCCCTTCCCAAATCCAGATTGGACTTTCCTTAATCCAACAGTCCAAATTCTGAAAGAAACATGTCGCTCATACGATAACGAAATTGCGCAAACTCGGCCAATTTTGGAACATTATTCTAAGGGATTTCAAATTATATTTGGAACTACTCCTACATCATCCTTATCTAGGAGCTATGGTCATTTGAAAATGACAAAAACTAACTTTCTTAACTTAGACAACTTTTTTCTTGATTTTTCTTATTCTTTCCAAAAGGAAATAATTCCATATTTTACCTCTTTTCTAGTGGTTTCTAGTTGTGAGATGTTACAATATCACTCCAAGATGTTGTGTCATAAGTATAAAAGCCACAAACATATAATGCAAGTCTGAAACTAAATGACATGTCTAGACCTAAAAAATATCTTGTTTGAATACTAAACAACAAAATGAATAAAAAAAATAAAGGGAGGTGTGGGGTGCGTATGTATACACATAATAGTTTAAAATAAGTAACTACAAAAGTGTAAAATATTACCAAATTTGTAATGCCTTGTTTCAAAATATTCTTCAGAGTAAATGATGAATGAAATAATATTGACTATTCAACTAATTCTTTATAATCTACATTTTGATTCTTTTTTGTGGAAGTAATGGACCTTTTTTTAACTTATACTAATATTGATATAACATTTTAACAATCCCATCAATGTTTCAAAATTACAGTGCACAAGAAATTATTAGTATTGCACTAAGAAGGTGTTGTAAAATATTATTTTAAAGTAAAAATAAATATCATTACCTATTTATAACAAATAAAATGGGATAAGGTACGAGTATCCCCTAGACTATGACCGAAGTTTCAGTGACATACTTTAGCTAAACTAAGGTTCTTTATCCCCTCGAACTATTTAATTTATAATTTTTAAACATCTTTTGCCTTACATGAAACAATCTATGACTCTATGAAGTTGAGGCGCGTGGGAGATGTTTTGATGTCACGTAGGCAAAATAAGTATACAAAATTACAAAAAATGGGTTCGACGTGTAATTGGAACTCAGTGTAGTTAAGATGTGACTCTTAAGTTCTAGTTATAGTCTAAGAGGGTACTTTTGCCTTATCCCAAAAAAAAGTTATATAATTTATTTAAAATATTTGGAGTTGTCTTGGAAATGTTCTTTTCTTCTATGATGAATGATGATTTTAAGGCGTTCTGATATTTTTTTTCATCACACAAAATTCTTTATTCGAGAATCTTGTAGTAAATTCTATAATTCTACAATTTATGATCGCCTAATTTTTGTATATAGGAGTAAAATATTATTCAACATAAACTTGAGAGGACATAAAAATAGAATTAGTAAAGAGATTCAATGTATACCCAGTGCGTTTTTTTATGCAGTGGTGAGGATTTGGCATACTCTTGATGTCTTTATAAAATATTACTTAATAAGAAGACTTTTATATAAATTGATTATACGATTAATAAAAAAATTAAGAAAAATAATGAGTTTCACAACGTTTACAAGGCAACAAATTGTTGATAAATGAAGGAAAACAAAGAGGTTGGTAACATTTAATTTGTGACTTTTGTATTCTAAGGATATTAAAATATTTGTATTTAAAATTCAATTAGATATTTAATCATATATTTATTTATTGTAGGAACAAAGTTGTATTCCAATTTTGATGGTTTGAGTCTCCTACTTATATATATATATATATATATATATATATATATATATATATATATATATATATATATATATATATATTATTTTTTTAATTCTAAAATATTTTTTTCGAAAATAAAACACCAACTTTTTCTTTACTAATTTGTATTGGTCGTTCCTTTTTTTTTTTGTTTAAAGAATTAATTTTGATATATAATTTTTGAAAAATATATAAGGTATTTTACTCATTTAGAATTACACCAACTTATCTATAATTTTTTGTCAAATACGTCAACTACTTATTACCAGTTTAATCACATATATCCAAACTTGCAACATTTTTAAAAAGATAAATACATTTACACTTGCACTTAAATATTGTTAACTTGTAATTGGTCAATTTGAACAAGCTTTTAATGCATTTTAAAGTCGAATGATCTACACTTGTTGGTCTACACTTCGTCCTGCTTGATGATCAGAATAATAAATAGTGCTAGTAAATTATTTTAACTATAATAAAATAGTGTAACACTTTAAATGTCATTGTTGAATTAAAAAAACTATTTAGCATCTTGGATACTAAATAAATTCTTATAGTTTTGCGTTGTTGACAAATTTTATGTCTACAATTTTTCTTATAAATGTGTTTGTTAATAAAGAGAGTTAACATGTACACTAGCTATATTATTGAAAAAATTCGATCTAGTCTAGAACAAAATTTAAAAATTCATATTTACTACGCGATTTTTTCTATCTTTAAGGCTAATTATGAATAGAGTTGCACAAGGGGCTTGTTTTCACTATAAATCAACCCAAAAATATTTCTTCAATCTCTATCAAGCCCAAAAAAACTGAAACATAATGAATGGAAAACACACAATAAAAAAAGGCCAAGATAAAATGACCCAGTCCACAAAAAAAGCTTTTTGCTATATGAACTACTATATTATTGGGGTTTCTAATAGAGGGTTCATCATTTAATTTCTCAACTTCCTCTCTCTACTGAATAAGTCGATGTTGATGAGATTCCACAATATGGTTCATGTTCTTGTTTTGATGATCAACACTCATGGCCCTCTTTTTGGTGTACATTGTTGCTTCTGTGATGGTAGAAGTAAGATTTGTGTCCTACTCTTCTTAATTATTTTTTAATTTGTAACCTTTGATTAAAATGTGCATATGTTCATTCTTTTTTCCTATCTAGATGATTAGTTCGTTGGAACAGATTGTTGTGTATATCTAAGAGTCAACCGATGATTGTCATCTTGGGTGCCTATTGGTTAGCTCTATGTTAATGTGTTTCTTCATTCATTGTTTGATATGACTCTACTTTCTTTTTAGTTGATGGATGCATTTTTTTCCCAACTTTATTCAAGTGTATTTTATTTTTAATTGATGAATCTATATTTTTTAAGCCTACTTTTAGTCTAGTCTCTTTTCTTATTGATGGATTTCGGTTTTTCTACTTGATTTATGTCTTGTTTCTTTTTGATTGATGGATCAGTTTTTGTTTTAGCCTGATTTATTTCTAGTTTCTTTTTTTATTAATGGATTCGTGTTATTTCAGTGTGATTCGTGTCTAGTTTCTAATTAAGTAATGGATATGTGTTTCTCAACTTGATTTGAGTCTAATTTCTTGTTAATTGATTCTACTGTGTTATTCACCTTGATTTGTGTCTAGTTTCCTTTTACTTGATGGATCTGTGATTTTCAGCTCGATTTGAGTCTAGTTTCATTTTAATTGATGGATGTATGTTTTTTAAAACTTTATGTAAGTCTACTTCTTTTTAATCGATTGAATTGTATTTCTCTGCTTTATTTGAATCTGATTTCTTTTTAATTGTTGGATATGTATTTTTTTGCTTTATTTGAATCTACTTTATTTTTAGTGAATAGATCCATGTTTTTTCAGCCTGATTTAAGTCTACTTTTTTATAGACGGATCTGTGTTTTTCAGCTTGATTTGATTCTACAATCTTTAATCGATGGATCATATTTTTCAACTTAATTTGACTCTACTTTTTTAATTATTGGGTCACTAATTTCAACATGATTTGATTCTAATTTCTTTTTAATTGATGAATCTGTGTTTTCTTAACTTGATTTGAGACTATTTTGTTTTTAGTTAATGGATTTGTGTGTTTCATTTTTATTTGAGTCTAGTTTCTTTTTAATGTAAGTATCTGTGTTTTTCATCTTGATTTGAGTCTACTTTCTTTTTAATATAGGGATCTGTGTTTTTTCAGCTCAGAGGGTAATATAGGGATCTGTGTTTTTTCAGCTCAAAGGGTAGAGTGAAACTGGAAGTTGTCGACCTCCTTCCAATAAGAAAAATATTATTTGAGTTAGTTTTAGAATTACCAATTTTTTAAATTTTATAAATCAAATTTATGTAAATGATCTGAATTTAATGACTTGGTTTTGTCACATCTGGGAAGTACCCCCTAGACGTAACCGACGTCGTCGTCCTTGGAGAGGAGTAGGACTAGCCTCTTAGCATTCATCATTACATTCATAGGTTAAAAATGCGGAAAATTTAAAACTTTTCTTCTATATCTATCATGAGGTTTACATAGACATCTCGCATACACATAATATATTCATATCGAGTATACATAGACCCTTCGTATAAGAAGATTACATATTCTTCTACAATTATGGCACATAAATATATATAAGATATTACGTAGTCTTAAAACGGATGTCTCATCTCATAACCATCTAAACAAGAGTACAACAATTGGTCATACCCCATATATCAATACAATAAAGTCACATATAGGGTATACAATTTTAGTACTGAAATGAAACAGAATGAACAAAAAGGCTAATCAGCATCCAATGCTAGAAAAGTGGCATTGTCCTCGAAGTGGTGAGGACCTACCCAACTTGAAGAATGAGAATCCAAGTCTTCCATCAAAAGTCGCCATGAAACCTTCAACGACCGGAACCTAAAATGTTGGGGAAAAAGGGAGACATAAGGTTAGGACATCACTTGTACTAAGTATAGGACCATATGCATACACAACATAGAAATCATGCTAAATTAGAACATTTTATTAAAACATGCAAATTTACTTTGAAAAGCATTATGCACATTCAAGAACCAATACAAGTCAATAATACATATTCATTAAGTCAAGACCATGTACATCACAAGACCAACAATACTAAGTCTAGTAAAGTTAACATGCATATCAACATAATTAAACACATAACCAATACAACTCTATCATCAAGTTATAATATCAACAAGCATGTATAAGAGTTCATAACATCATGACCAAAGCAAGAACATTACTCATGAACCCCCATTAAGTCCATTAGTGCAATGATTAAGAAAATCCCCATAAACTCACTCAATAAAGTAAACCTAACAAGAACCATAAACAATGTCCAACTTCACATACTATATCATTAAGAGTAAACATCATCATACTTTAACAATAGAGACCAACCATATGTTCCTAAGTGAAACCATCATCACATAATGTCATTAGCATGTCAGATCATCATATACATATCATTTACATTTATAAGAATATACACGCATAAGAAAATCCTTCTAAGACTTCCCTCAAGGCTAACTAGTTCAATGTATAGGTAGAGTCTCATAACCTACCTAGACTAAGCTAAACCCTTTAGGTCATCCTAGTTAGAGTTTAATTCATTACTTCATTTTACCTTTTGGGAACATCTTGCCTTAACCAACATAGACCAGATGAGCTAATGTGGAATCCGGTGTAATGGAACCCTACACCGAAAGAAGACGGACTACTTGCCAAGGTAGTACCAAACATGAATGTAGCATCTATGTGGATCCACTAGCTAGTTTTCCTATGGGGGCAACATAGTTCAAGAACTAGGAGATGTAGTTGGGACCCTATTTGCTACATTCATTATAGTCTCCAATCTCATGAGTATATTAGTGATTCTACCTTCCCTATGTGGAAAGGGACAATCCTCACTCTAGTTCACTAGGTGATAAGCTAGAATCCCTTTTGAAATATCTTTGTATCTTTATTAAACATCATAGCTTATTTTATTTAATAGGTTATATTCCTTATATAATCATCATCATCATAGCTCAATAATAATTGCATGAGTATTTTCCTTTCATTACAATTCATACATGTGAGGTTAGCAGATTTACATATCCTATTATAATAAGACACATTGGTAAGTTATCACCATCCTTATAAGATTTACATCTTAGCCAACAACTCACAAACCATAGTTCAAGACATTTCAATTCTACATCATGCCAACCCTAATCAATCTTAACATAAGGTATACTTTAATACAACTTCATTACTTAACACAAGTTATCATAATTGAAGTAAAGAATTGAGATCACAAGACTTACCCCAATCTCCTTCACAAGCCATCATTAAGGCTTTACCATCAACAATCCAAATCGACCCAACAATGCGGGTAATATCATCACACAATAGTAATCAACACAATAATAAAGTAAATTAAATTAATAAACAACAATTCATCACTAGTTCATAGTCCAGGGTTAGGGACTTAGGTCAAATTCATGATATACTTCACAACCTAGGTTAATTAATCAAGAACTAGCATAATTGAATTACAATACATCATAATCTATTCAAAAATATCTAAAGAAGTCATAAAAAAGCAATGTAGATATTTAAATTCGTAATAGAAGAACACCTACTTGAAAACTCTTCTTTTTGAAATCAATTTGGAGGAACCCATTGGGGAAAGAGATCCCAAAGGTGAAAGGAATACCATACCTTACTAATTTATTAAGTTTTATGGATAAAATAACCTTCCTTCCAGACCTAGAACCGTCCTTTTTTTGGTCTTCGATGGAGTTTCTTTGGGAGAGAGAAAGAAGAGAGAAGTAAGAGCAATTGGGTTTTGGGAATTATGAGGGCTTAATTTAATTAGGCTAGGTCTTTATATAGAGGTCCTTAATTAACTTAATTGAACCTCCTAACCCTTAATTAACTAACTAACAACTTAACTAATTAAATGAATTAATTAAAACATGGCAGCCAACACAGGGACTTGACCTACAAGACCCCGACTGACGGGCCGTAGGTCAGTCGACAACCTTGCCCCCCGCCATCCTGCACATCCGTCGTTGGTGTCAGAGACTGGTCCAAAAGGACATTTAGACAATATGGCTAAGTGTTGGTTAACGGAGTCATCGATGCCCCCATCAATCCAACCACACCTTGTCGCTTGTGGTCGTCGATGGCTACTGTCCTAGACAATATTTTTTGCCAAATTGCAATGGTCCTCCTCAAGGACCCTTTGGTTGGTCCTTAGGGAGTCGTACCTGGACGTTTTGACTATAAACAAACTCTAATACGTGTTATACACCTTACCACCAAATTTCATTGAATTCCGACTCCTAAAACTTATTCAAATAAGGTAAGGCACACTAGCACCTCTTGAACTAGTTTCCGGATGTCATGGAAGTTCCTTGACGTTTTGATTTTAAAGCTTCCTAAATGAATTATATATATTATAATTGACTTTAAATCAGTGTTACAAATCTTATACTCTAATTTTAGGCTCTAGATTATATTTAGACTTTTGGAGTATTACATTATCTCCCCTTAGGAACATTCGTCCCCGAATGACACTAAAATTCTTTAAAAGGAAGAAATAGACTCAAGATTAGCATCCCAACCAACGACAACACATCAAAACATGAGTCAAAATCAAAATTATAATAACACATGACCTTTTACAGAATGCAACTCAAAACATTATTTTCAACTCATAAGAGTTCAACCTTCATCACATGCTTATACACTTATGCCAAAACTTTCTTCATTACATATTAACATGCTCAATACAACTCATGAGGGCATAATATACAAAAATACACCACATAAGTTCAAATCAAGTAAAAGAGCATTTTCTTGAAAATTTTCATTTCATTAGGCATAATTCACAGTAATTTACTGTAACAGGGCACATAATTCAACATTTTACCAAAAATAAAGGCAACTTCAAATAAACTCATTATTTTCACTATAAATAGGAACAACTAAACTTAGTTATCAAATAGATGAGGGTAACGGGACTTCATGTTGTCCTCGACCTCCCATGTTGCACCCTCAACTAGGTGGTTCTTCCATAACACCTTTACGGAAGCCACCTCTTTATTTCTTAACTTCTTTACTTGTCTATCAAGGATTTCCACCGGAACCTCCTCATAGGAGAGATTCTCTTGAAAACCTAGACCCTCAATAGGAAGAATAGACATGGGATCGCCGATACACTTCTTAAGCATGAAAACATGAAACACCGGATGAACCGAAGACAATTCACTAGGTACCTCAACTCATATGCAACCTTACCAATCTTTTACAAAATTTTATAAGGGCCCACATAACGAGGACTCAACTTCCCTTTCTTGCCAAATTTCACCACCCCTTTCATAGGCGAAATTTTTAGATACACTTTATCACCTTCCTCAAATTCTAAGTCTCTTCTCTTATGGTCGGCATAAGACTTTTGCCGGCTATAGGCTGTTTTTAAGCGGTTCCTTATGATATGATCCTTATCCAAAGTCATATAAATCAATTCGGGACCCAAAAGTGAAGACTCACCCATTTCAAACCATCCAATTGGAGATCTATATCTCCTACCATACAAGGCTTCATAAGGAGACATAGATATAGATGAATGATAAATATTGTTGTAAGAAAACTCAACCAAAGGAAAGTGTTTATCCCAATTTCCCTTGAAATCAATTATACAAGCTCTAAGCATATCCTCAAGGGTTTGGATAGTACGTTCCGCTTGACCATCCATTTGGGGATGAAAAGCGGTGCTTAACTTCACATTGGTACTCAACCTTTTTTGGAATGACCTCCAAAAATAGATGTGAATTGTGCACCCCTATCCGATATGATGGATAACGAAATACCATGGCGACACACAATCTAATCTAAGAAGATCCTTGCATAATCCTCCGCCGAGTATGTTGACTTGACGGGAATAAAATGAGCGAATATGGTCAACCTATCCACAACCACCCATATAGAGTCATGTTGTTTTTGTGTCTGAGGCAACCCTACCACAAAATCTATATTAATGTATTCCTACTTCCAAGTAGGAACTTGGATTTCTTGAAGTAAACCACTCGGATTTTAGTGTTCGGCTTTCACTTGTTGGCAATTTGGACATTTTGCAACAAATTCTACTTTTTATTTTTTCAAGCCTTCCCACCAAAACATTCTCTAAGGTCATGATACATCTTTGTCGAACCTGGATGAATGGAATAACGGGACCCATGAGCTTCCTCAAGAATCTGGTTCATCAATCCATCTATATTGGGAACACACAAGCTTCCTTGATGCCTCAAGATGCCATCCCCCCCCTAAGGAGAATGACTCATTAAGCTTACCAATAACAGACTCCTTAAACTCCATCAATGGTTTATAAAGGTGTTGTTGGACTTTACCTCAACCACTAAAGACGATTTGGAGTTATTGTGGACCATAAAACCACCATTTGGATAATCTTCCAATCTTACAACCAAACGAGCCAACCTATGAACATCTTTAACTAGGTTTTTCTTGTCTTCATCTACATGAGACATACTACCCATGGTCATATGACATAGATCATCCGCAACCATATTGGACGTGCTGGGGTGCTAGAGAACACTAATGTCGTAATCTTTCAATAATTCCAACCACCTTTTTTGTCGGAGATTTAACTACTTTTGAGTAAACACATATTGCAGACTCTTGTGGTCGGTATACACATTGACATGGACACCATACAAATAAATCCTCTTTATTTTCAAGGCAAATACCACAGCCGCTAACTCAAGATAATGAGTTGTATAATTCTTCTCATGCACCTTAAGTTTCCTTGAGGCATAGGCAACTACTTTCCCATGTTGCATAAGCACACACCCTAAACCTACTCGGGATGCATCACAATATACAACAAAACCCTTGGAACCCTCCAATAAAGTCAACACCGAAGCAGAAGTAAGTTTATCTTTCAAGATTTTGAAGCTTCTTTCACATGCCTCCGTCCACTCAAATTTCATAACCTTTTGGGTCAAAGTTGTCAAGGGAGATGCGACGCACGTAAAACCATCCACAAACCTCTATAATAGTCCACTAGACCCAAGAAACTCCTAATTTTTGTCGGAGTCAATGGCCTAGCCAATTTTCACCAGCTCGGTTTTCCTTTGGATCAACCTCAACTCCCTCAATAGAGATGATATGACCAAGAAACGCCACCGACCTCAACCAAAACTCACATTTACTATACTTGGCAAATAATTGGTGTTCCTTAAGCACTTGTAACACTACTCTCAAATGGTCCATGTGTTCACCCTCATTTTTTCAATATACCAAGTTGTCGTCAATGAAGATAATGACAAATAAATCTAGGTAACTTCGAAACACCCTATTCATGAGATCAATAAACGTCGTCGGGGCATTGGTGAGACCAAAGGACATTAATAAGAATTCATAGTGACCATATCTAGTTCGGAATGCCGTTTTTGGTATATCCTCACCTCTCACCCTAAGTTGGTGATACCCCAATCTCAAGTCAATCTTAAAAAAGTAGCTTGCCCCTTGGAGTTGATCAAACAAGTCGTCAATCCGATGGAAATGATAGTTGTTCTTAGTAGTGACTTTATTGAGTTTGTGATAATCACTGCACATTCTTAGGGACCCATCCTTCTTCTTTACAAACAATACCGGATCACACGATGGAGAAATACTAGGTCTAATGAAGCCTTTGTCTAGTAAGTCATTGAGTTGAGCCTTAAACCCTTTCTATTCGGTCGGAGCCATCCGATAAGGAGGAATTGAAATGGGATTGGTATCCGGTAGCAAGTCGATACCAAAATCAATTTCCCGTTTGGGAGGGATTCCGAAAAGATCATTAGGAAAGACCTCTAGAAAATCCCTTACTATGGGGACTAACTCAATCGTAGGATTTTTGGTTTCTAAATCTTTGACTCTTACTATGTGATATAGACACCTTTTTTATATCATTTACAAGCCTTAAGACGAGATAATACGACCTCTAGGAATAGAATTTCCCCCCTTCCTCTCTAAAAATGGTTCATTTGGAAAATTTATCTTGAAAATTCTTATTCTACAATCAATGGAAGCAAAACAATCATGCAACCAATCCATCCCCAAAATGACATCAAAATCGACCATATCAAGTTCTACTAATTCGACATGGGTAAATCAATTGAGAAACATTATAGGACAATTTCGATATAGCCTCTTTGCAACCACCAACTCAACTACCGGGGTAGTTACCATGAAAGGTTCATTTAGAATATCAGGCAAAATATCAAACATTCTAGATATCAAGGGAGTAACAAAAGATAATGTAGCACCCAGATCAAGTAAAGCATATACATTAATAGAGAATACTTGTAACATACCAGTCACCAAATCGGGAGAACTCTCTTGTTCACCCCTAGAGAGAAGTGCATAAAAGCAATTCTTTTTAAGAGGATCCACATTAGAACCACTAGCTTGAGCTTGCATTTTACCCTTGTCTTGCCCCTTTAAATTAGGGCAATCCCTAACCTTTTGGCCACTATTGCCACACCCAAAGAAATTGTCTGTCCCAACAAGGCAATCACCATAATGCTTCTTGCCATACGTTCCACAATTTGGCTTCTTGCTTAATGAGCTAGTTACTTTTCCCTTTTGAGACTTAGGGTTAGACACACTATCATCACGAGCCTTGGGAAATTTGGTAGGAACTTGATTAGAAAACCTCTTCTTGAACCTAGGCTTGTCTTGAATGTCAAGCCTACCCTTTGAAGAACCACTTTCATAAGATTTGGACTTCTTTGCTGTCACACCGGAGAGCATACCCCGGATGCAACTGGCGATGTCTTCTTAGAGGACTCAGACAAGCCATTAGAATTCGTCATAACATGTGATCAGTAAAATTTGCGGAAAAATTAAAACTTTTGCATTGGACTTGAAGTTTACTTAGACTTCATACTTAACATTCATAATAGCATAATATATTCTAAAATCTTGTCTCACGTATATAAAACCATCTAAAGAGTGGAAATCTAGACTTAGCCAATAGATAGTCAATATGCCTTATAGGCCTTAATACAAAAGAATCCAAAGAACATAAATGGAAATTGAATAATCTTAAAATCTACTTATGTCTTCATAAGCTAGAATAATGAAAAAGTAGCATCCCTGAACATTGAGGACCTACCAAGACTTGGAGAAAGAGTTCCAAGCTTCTTCAAATCGACCTCCTTAAGCTTCAATGGCCGGAACCTACAGTTGTAGTAATATAAAGTCATGGGGTTAGTACGCCACATGTAGTAAGTATGGGTATATGCACATAACACTTAAGGACATGCATGAAAAAGGATCATTTATCATCCCTTTAAAAAACATGCTAAGTCATATGGAAGTCTTCAATGCACATACCATATAACATACACAAAATAAGGATTCCACCAAACTTAAAGCATGATCTTAATCAAAGACATATTATCATAGAGTCATGTTAACATTACATATTCAAAGGATCATTGCATATAAAACAAAAAACACTTACCAATGATCTCATCCCCAACCTACAAGTGCAATGGTCATGTTAAGCCCCATAACCCCACACAACCAAGTAGATAATATAGGAGACCATGAGTAAAGATTTGCTTCATATAACTTGTAACATAAGCAGTCATCACTTCATATAGCAATATAACCCAATAACATATTCATGATAATGACCAACATCATATAAGAGTAACATCATGTATCATAAGAATCATACATTTCATGTTATCATATTACATAAAGAAAAATATCCTAGGACTTTTCTTAGAGTCAACATGTGCAATGTTTAGGTAGAGTCACATACCCCTACCTATACTAAGTAGACTCCTCAAGTCACCCTAGTCAATGTTCATTTAATTTTCTTTCATTTTACATGAGGGAACATTCTCCTTAACTGACATAGACCATGTGATCTAAACATTGAATCCGGTGTCATAAAACCCCACACCGAAAGAAGGTGGTCTACCGGCCAAAGTAGAATCTAACATGACATAGTTTTCTAGGTGGATCCACTAGCTAGTATCCTATGGTGGAAACATAGCTCAAGAACTAAGAGATGTATTAGAGACCCATAGTTCCACATTACATGGCATCCTCAATCTAATGAGAGTCACTGTGAACCTACCTTCCAAATAAGGAAGGGACACCTCTCATATCTAGTTCATCGGTGCTTAGCTTAAGTCCCTTTCTTGAATAAACTTTAAGTTGTCCTCTATCATAAACTTATCATAGGTCATAGGAGATTAACTCCTTGTATAAGCATGATCATGATCTCTTTAAGATTAGATGAGAATTTCCTTTCATCGTAACCTTTTATTTGTGAGATTAACATGGCATAATCATCTTGTGTAAATCTTACAAGAGAATATCATAACTTGCATTTTTGTACTCTCATCATGATCTCACAAATAATATGTTCATAGACCAACATATACATATAGAAAAATCATACATAATTTCATGACATAGCGTCATGACTTATAGGCTAACATAAACATTTTAGAGTAATCACAACTTTAGAAGACTTACCTCTTGCTTCCAAGGACCTTATTCAAGAACATACGTTTAACTTACAGTATTCATAACCATAACATAGTGAATACTGAATAGAATAATCAAGAACAACTCATAAAATCATATACAAGATCAATGAATAATGTAAGATAAGGGAACGGGGTCACTTAAGACTTCATTCTAGTCTTAATTCCAATCCTTACGTTTTCTTGTCATCAAGCAGTGGGTATAACCCATTCGAAACCATAAAATTGATAATAACATGCTTCACAGGAAAATCTATCAGTACAAGTCAAAGACTCAACAATACATGCATAATAAACCATATAAAACAATTGTTTTTCATCAAAAATCATAAATCTGGAGTTAGGAAGAAAAACCCATTTTGTAGAGTAAAAACCCTAGAATTGAATGTCTTGAAAACTTATCTTTGAATGGACCTCTTGGGGAAAGGAATCCCAAGAGTGAAAAACTCATACCTTATAGATGAAGAATACACGAAATTTGGATAAAGAACTTGAAGTCTTTGTTTTCTTCCTTAAGCTCTTCTTGTTCTTCAATGGAGTTTAGAAAAGAGAGCATTTCTTGAGAGATGAGAGAAAAGTTGTTTGATTTGATTTAGGACGTGTAAAAGTGGTCTAAACCTGACCTAATATCAATATATAGTCTTCGTATGAATTACCCAAAAGACCTCCACTTAAATGGGTCTTTTTAATAAGTTAAATTACCAAAAATATGAGCTTAACGATTCTGGGATGTAGCTGCGCGTCACAGGGCCAAATCACGTCATCTTTATTAAATTTTGAGTTGAGGCAGTGAGGTGTGTGTCAGACTCGCTTTTCGAGGCTTCCTCTCAAATATTGAGCAGAACACCTCGTTTCCAGCTCGCGTCGCACACTACAAGTTCAAATCTTGTTCGCGCAGGCTGCTTTGGCTGCCTACCTACCCATGTTGGGGTCCTCCCTAATGACTCTTCCGGTAGTCCTTGGGTGTCGTTACCGGACTTTTAGATCATTTTTACTACCTACTACATATACAAGTCCTCTTTACAAGTTTTTGACCCCATTTGACACCTCTAAACCTTCACCAAACATAGGGACGTCAACTAGTTCGAATTATCTAGTTTCCGGATGTCAAGGTCTTTCTTTGTCGTTTTGGCTCTAACCTTTTCCAAATGAGTTTATTACATCAATATAGGTCTGGAAACATCATTTTAAATATTATTTAATAGATTAAGCTCTAGTCTAAGTCTTGATATTTCCGGAGTGTTACATTATCCCCCTCTTAGGAACAATCGTCCCCGAATGACACTAAAATATTTTGGAGGGTAGGAAAAGACTCAATACGAACAGCCCAACCGATCAACAACATAAAATCATGATGAGTCACATCTAATAGGAGTAAAACACAACTCCTTACAACACATACCATAACATTACACATAGCACTCAATTCATGACGCACAACATATAAGAGCCACATATTCATAACACATAGTGAGGAATTTCCTTCTCAACCTTATCATTAGCTCAACATGCATCAGAGAGTTACCATGCTATCATTCTTCTCAAGATAAAAACAAATCAGCAAAATCTCAAGAAAACATATGCATACATGTTTCACATAAGTGCAAGAATAGAGTATGAAAACATCTTCTTAAAACTCTAGTTGGTATTATCTTTTACCAAAACATGCACCTATTTAGTAAACAAGTTAATTTCATGATTATGCATTACTTTCTCTATTAAGAGGAATATCTAACCTCAAGTAGCGGGACTTCATGTCGGCTTCAGCCTCCCATGTTGCACCCTCAACAAGATGGTTACTTCATAGAACTTTTACAGAGGCAACCTTCTTGTTTCTCAACTTTTTGACTTGGCGATCTAGGATCTCAACCGAAACCTCTTCATAGAAGAGGTTCTCATCCACCCCTAACCCTTCTATAGGCAGAATGGACACCGTGTCGCCTATGCATTTCTTGAGCATAGAAACATGAAACACCGGATGAACCGAAGCTAGTTCACTAGGTAGTTCAACTAATAGGCAACATTCCCAATTCGTTGTAAAACCTCATTAGGACCAACATAACGGGGACTTAACTTCCCCTTTCTACTGAATCTCATCACCCCTTTCATATGTGAAATCTTCAAGTAGACATGATCGCCTATTTCAAACTCAAGATCTCTTCTTCTATTGTCGGCATAATACTTTTGCTGACTATAGGCTGTCTTCAATCTATCTCTTATGATTCGAACCTTATCTATAGCCTCACAGATAATCTATGAACCAAGGAGTGATGATTCACCAACCTCAAACCATCAAACCAGATATCTACACCTTCTACCATAAAGAGCTTCAAAAGGTGCCATGGAGATGCTCGAATAATAGCTATTGTTGTAAGAGAACTCAATCAAAGGTAAGTGATCATCCCAACTTCCCTTAAAATCAATGACACATGCACTCAACATGTCCTCAAGGGTCTGAATGGTACGCTCCGCTTGTCCATCCGTCTGAGGATGAAAGCGGTACTAAGTTTCACTTGAGTACCTAAACATTTTTGAAAAGCCTTCAAAAAATAAGAAGTGAATTGGGCACCTTTATCCGAAATGATGGACAAAGAAATCCCATGAAGACTCACAATCTCATTAATGTAGATTCTTGCATAATCTTCGGCAGTATATGTAGACTTAACAAGAATAAAATGGGCAGATTTGGTCAACCTATCCACAATAACCCATATAGAATCATTTTGTTTCCGAGTTTGAGGCAACCCAACAACAATGTCGTTATTGATGGCTTCCCACTTCCATGTAGGAACATCCATGATTTGGGTTAAACCACCAGGTTTTAGATGCTCAACTTTAACTTATTGGCAGTTTGGACACTTAGCAACAAACTCTTCTATGTCCCTCTTTAAATCATTCCACCAGTAGATCTCTCTAAGGTCATGATACATTTTGGTGGCACCCGAATGTATAGAATAGCGAGAACCATGGGCTTCTTCTAGTATCTGATTTCTCAAATACTCAACATCGGGTACACATAATCTCCCTTGGTACCTAATAACACCATCCTCTCCTTGGGAGAATGACTCATTAAGCTTACTAAGTACCGATTCCTTCAACTCCATCAATAGAGAATCAAGATGTTGCTTAGATTTCACCTCAACCACTAATGATGAGTTGGAGTTATGATGGACCATAAATCCACCATTTGGAGAATCTTCTAACCGCACACCTAAGCGAGACAACCTATGAACATCTTTCACAACTTCTTTCTTCTATTCCCATTGTCATACGACTCAAAGAATCCGCAACCACGTTGGCCTTTCCAGGGTGGTAAAAGACACTCATGTCGTAATCCTTCAGTAATTCTTACCATCTTCTCTGACGGAGGTTCAACTCTTTTTGTGTAAACACATACTTAAGATTTTTATGGTCAGTAAACACATCAAAATGCACACCATACAAATGTCTCCATACTTTTAAGGCAAAAACTACAGCGGCTAACTCAAGATCATGAGTTGGGTAATTCTTCTCATTAACTTTGAGTTGCCTAGAAGCAGAAGCAATCACCTTACCATGTTGCATGAGTACACATCCTAAGCCCACTCGGGAAGCATCATAATATAGTACAGCCTTCATTACGTTTCGATAAGGTCAACACCAGAGCGGAGGTAAGCTTATCTTTCAACTCTTGAAAACCTTTCTCACAAGCTTCCGACCACTCAAACTTCACCTTTTTTTGGGTCAAAGCTATCAAAGGGGAAGCAATGGATGAAAATCCATCAACAAATCTTCTATAATAGTCGGCTAGACCTAAGAAACTCCTTATGTTTGTGGGATTCAAAGGTCTAGGCCAATTTCTGACCGCATATGTCTTCTTCGGATCAACCTCTACACCATCACCAGAGATAATGTGGCCAAGAAAAGCACTTGACCTCAGACAAAATTCGCACTTTCTAAATTTGGCATAAAGTTGGTGTTCTTTGAGGACTTGCAAGGCCAACCTCAAGTGACTCTCATTCTCATCTTCATTCTTGGAGTATATCAAAATATCATCAATGAATACAATAACAAATGAGTCGAGGTAATCTCGGAAAACTCTATTCATTAAGTCCATAAACGCCGCTGGGGCATTTGTTAACCCAAAAGATATGACTAGAAATTCATAGTGACCATATCTTGTTCGGAAAGCTATTTTTGAAACATCTTCACCTCTCACCCTAAGTTGGTTATATCCTGACCTTAAGTCAATCTTTGAAAAATAACTAGCACCTTGGAGTTGATCAAAGAGATCATCAATTCGAGGAAGAGGATACTTGTTCTTTATGGTGACCTTATTGAGTTGACGATAATCAATGCACATTCTAAGGGACCATCCTTCTTCTTAACAAATAAGACCGAAGCACCCCATGGAGAAATACTATGTTTAATGAAACCCTTGTCTAGTAAATCTTTGATTTGTAGCTTCAACTCTTTCAATTCAGTCGGAGCCATCCTATATGGAGGAATTGAAATGGGATTCGTATCCGATAATAAATCAATGCCAAAGCCAATTTCCCTTTCGGGAGGAACTCCTAGAAGGTCATTAGGAAAAACCTCTTGGAATTCTCTCACTACACGGACTGACTCAATAAAAGGAGTTTCACCTTCTAGGTCTTTAACCATCACCACATGGTATAAACAACCCTTGGCTATCATCTTACAAGCCTTCAAACAAGAAATGATTTGACCCATTGGCATAGAATTTCCCTCCTTCCACTCTAGAATAGGTTCATTAGGGAATTGAAACTTCACTACCCTTGTTCAACAATCTATGGAAGCAAAACAATAATGAAGCTAATCCATAAACAAGATGATATAAAATCAAACATGTCAAGTTCTACCAAATAAACAAGAGTAACTCTATTGGGAAGCATCACAGAACATTTCCTACAGACTCTTTTTGCAACTATCGAGTCACCCATTGGGGTATAAATGGAAAAGGGTTCAATTAAAACATCGAGAAGTACATCAAACTTCCTAGCTACAAAAGGTGTAACAAACAAAAGAGTAGCACCTGGGTAAAACAAAGCATAAACATTAACAGAGAAAACTTGTAACATACCAGTCACAACGTCGGGAGATACTTTTTGTTCACCCCTACCCTTGAGTGCAAAGAAATGCTTCCTTTTGGGAGCTTCAGAATTCGGACCGCTTGGTTGAGCTTGGCTATTTTCCTTACCTTGGACTCTCACATTAGGACAATCTTTCACCACATGGCCACCTTTGGCACAACCATAGCAACTATTATTCCCTACAAGACATTCACCCACATGTTTCTTACCACACTTACCACAAGTTGGTCTTTCTCTTGGTGGATCAACACTTCTCCCTATTTGAGGTTTAGGATTACAACCTCTATCATTGCGATTCTTGGAGAAGTTTGAAGGAACTTGGTTTCAAACCTCTTGTTGAACTTAGGCTTGTCTTGAACATCAAGCCTACTCTTAGAAGAACCACTTTCAAAAGATTTTGCCTTCTTAGCTTCCCTATTCCTCTTCCTTAGACGACTTTCCTCAACCTAGAAAGATCCATATTGTCGTGAAGCATGATTGCATGACATTTTTCTTTAAGTTATTGGGATACACCCATTACATAACGACTCATTTCATCCCTAGCATTGGAAACCAAAGAAGAAGCATATTTGGACAGTTTAATGAACTTCAAGGAGTATTCCTTAACACTCATACTTCCTTGATGAAGGTTGATGAACTCCTCTACCTTAGCTTCTCTTTGCTCCCTTGGGAAGAATCTGTCAAGAAAGGCTTTTTTGAAGATCTCCCAAGTCAAGGGACCATCTCCTAAAGCCCTACTATCCTTCCATTGATTGTACCATGTCTAAGCCACGTCCTTGAGTTGATAAGCACCAAGTTCAGTCTTCTCAGTAGTACTCACCCCCAGAACAAACAAAATCTTGTATACCTCATCAAGGAAATCTTGGGGGTCTTCCTCAACTTTTAAATAAGGAAAATAGAAGGATTCATCCTCGTAAAATCTCTCAAACTTCTAGCCATATTACTAACATGTTAGTTCTCTCGAGGAACAACCTCTCTGTTAGCTTGTGTCGTGATGGCTTGATCTTGGGTGGTGATGGCTTGGGCCATTTGTAATAGTGCTTCCCTCACCTCACCATCCGTCATAGTTGGAGGATTCACCGGAACTTGATCATTTGCCGCAGCTTGCGCTTGAAGAGCATTTCAATTACCTTGTGGAGTAGCTCCCGCATTCGCAGTCTCCTCTCCTAATCTTCTCGCGGCTGTCCTTCTTGTGTTCATCGCCTATAACTACAACAAAGGGATTAGATGCAAATAGACACATAATGTCCAAACTCTAAAGGCATGACACAGGAGTATCAAAAAATAGAAGTTTCCTAATCTTCACAAAGCCTCTCATCCACAATTGTGGCGCGCTTCACAACCATGAACAAGAGACTAGGCAATGTGGTTTAGTGAGACATTGATCCTAAGGATATTTAACCTCATGCTCTGATACCAAGTTTGTCACACCCGGAGAGCATACCCCGGATGCAACCGGCGCGTCGTCCTCTTAGAGGACTCAGACAAGCCCTTAGCATTCGTCATAACATGAGATCAGTAAAATTTGTGGAAAAATTAAAACTTTTACCTTCTACTTGAAGTGTACTTAGACTTCATACGTAACATTCATAGTAGCATACGATATTCTAAAAACTTTTCTCACATATATAAAACCATCTAAAGAGTGTCAATATGCCTTATAGGCCTTAATACAAAAGAATCCAAAGAACATAAATGGAAATCGAATACTCTTAAAATCTACTAATGTCTTCATAAGCTAGAATAATGAAAAGGTAGCATCCCCGAATATTGAGGGCCTACCAAGACTTGGAGAAAGAGTTCCAAGCTTCTTCAAATTGACCTCCTTAAGCTTCAATTGCCAGAACAGTCACATCTGGGCTTACCCCCTAGACGTAACCGGCGTCGTCGTCCTCTTTGAGGACTAATACTAGCCCCTTAATTATCATCATCGCATTCACAAGTAAGAAATATGGAAGAATTAAAAACATTTAACTATATCTAATTTGAGGTTTATATAGACCTCTACATACACGTAATAGTATTATTATCGAGTATACATAGACCCTTCGTATAAGAAGATTACTTAGTCTTCTTCTTTTATTTCACATACATATATATGAGAGAAATAGAGTCATAAAATACGTATCATCTCATAACCATCTAGAATGATAATTTCAACTTGGGCATAGCCCTACTACAATAAAAGTAAGCCACGTATAGGCTTTATACAACTTGTCTTCAAATGAAAAATAGAGTCAACATAAGTTTCTTAATATCTAAGCAAATCCATAGGTAGAATATCAGCATCATCCTCGGGAAAATGAGGACCTACCACTTGGATGATAAGAGTATCCAAGTCTCCTTCTCAATCGCCTCATTCCAAACCTCAACGACCGGAACCTAAATTGTTTGGGAAAAAAGAGAGAAAATGGGGTTAGTACGCCACATGTACTAAGTATGAGATCATATGCACATATAGCAACCAAACATGCTAAAAAGGGACATTTAGTTAAATCATGACATTTTACCTCTTTATGCACAATCAACAAACTATACAAATCATTTAGACATGTTCAATCAAGTCAAAGCAACCATATGCATATCACATACTTGAACCCATAATCTCATACAACCCTATCACCAAGTAATCACATCACAAGCATGAATAAGAGTTTATCATGTAAGCAAGACAACCATTCATAATCCTTATAAAGTCACAAGTGCAATGACCAAGAAAATCCCCATAACCCTACTTAATCAAGTAACCGAATAAGAATCATAAATAGTAACTCACTTCACATAACATAGCATTCAATGCACATAAGTTCCTACGTTAGCAATAAAGACCATTTACATGTTTATAAGCATTACAATCATCATATAAGGTCATCTACCTTTGTCATCATTTATAAACATAATATTAACCTCCTAAATCTCCTATCAAGGCAAACTAGTGCAAGGCATAGGTAGAGTCCCATACCCCTACCTATGCTAAGTCAAACCCCGCAAGTCACTTTAGTTAGTCTATACGTCATTACTTCATTTTAGTTTAAGAAACAATTGCCTTAACCGACGTATGCCACATGAGCTAATGTGGAATCCGGTATTGCAAAACCTTACACCGATGGAAGGTGGTCTACCGGCAAAGATAGAACCTAACATGAAACCAAGCATCTAAGTGGATCCACTAAATAGTATTTTTATGGTGGCAACATAGTTATGGAACTTGGGGCAACATTGGAAACATCACTCTACACCCTATTTTGGTCATGAGGCTATCCACCCCGTGAGAACCATAGTGAACCCTACTTTCCTTATATGGGAAAGTGTCACCCTCTCACATACAAGATCACTCGGTGCTAAGCTAAGTCCCTTATTGAAATGTCTTTATTCTTTATTTATCTATCATAACTTAGTTTAGGTCATTGGGGCTAGACCTTGTATAATCATCATCATAATAGCTTAATAGGAATTGCATGAGTATAATCCTTTCATCACAATCCACATAAGTAAGGTTAACACATTACATGCTCTTTCATAATAAGGCACATTGATAATCACCATCATTCTTATAACTTTACATCTTATTTAACCTCACAACCATAAGCAAGAAATTTCAATTCAATATCATACCACCCTATCAATCCTAAACAAGGCATAATCCAACATAATCACCATGACTTAATCACAATTAAACATAATTGAAGCGAAGTATAGGGATCACTAGACTTACAAAGTCTCCTTCACAATCCTCATCAAGGTGTTACCCTTAACCCTTAGTTAAACTCAATTAGGTCATCAAATCACCATAATTCAATAACCAAGATAATCACAAGGCCAAAAGAATCATTACATCACAATTCGATAATAGATCAAAGCTTAGGATTAAGTCAAATCATCATACCCTAGATCACTTATCAAGAACTATTATGAAAGACTATACATCACCCTAATTCATTCATATTATCATAACAACATCATCTAGTAGTAATTCAACTCTTAACCAAGTCAATTGAATGAACAATATAAAATTTAAGTAAAGATCACAACCTAGGGTTAGGGACTTAGGATCATGTTCTTTAATTTAGGCAAGACCATCAACAGTTACCATATTCAAGTTAGAATACACGTTAATATAGTCAATATAACCAAAAGAAAACATCAACAACTCAATTCATAACTTCAAATTCGTAATTGGATGAAACCCATTTGAAAACTCTATATTTGAAAACACTTTGAATGAAACCTTTGAGGAAAAAGGTCTCAAAGGTGTAGAGATCCCATACCTAAACGTTTTGATAAAGATTTGAAGATGAATTCGTCCCTTTCAAGCCCCCAAAGCCCTTCCTTATCTTAGTCTTCAATGGTGTCTTCCAATAGAGAGATAAAGAAGAGAGAAAAGAGAGTAATTGGTCTTTTAGTTCTAATTAGATTAATGGGGTTGGGAAATTTATATGGGTGACTAGATAACTAATTATACCCCCTTAATCCCTTAATTAACCTCCTAACCCCCTAACTAATTAATGGAACTTAAATTAAAAACGTGTAGGAAATATAAGCCCTAACAGACGGAACCCCATCGACGGGCCGTCTGTGAGTCAACGGACCCATACCCTCTCATCCTGCACGTCCATCGATGAGTTCAGAGACTTGTGCAGGCGAGGGGTTCCTCCAGTTGGATAAGTGTGGGACAACAGTGGCATCGACACCCCGTCAATCCACACACGTACAGTAGCCTCCTCCGTCGATGAACACTACCTAGGCAGAGTTGCCTCAATCTGCAGGGGTCCTCTTCAAGGGTCCTTGGGGAGTCGTACCTAGATGTTTCAACCATGAAACATCTTTAACACGTGTTCCACACATTTTCACCAAATTTCGTGAATTTCTGACTTTTAAAAACTAGTCAAACAGGCCAAAGCACACTAGTACCTCTTTGAACCAACTTTCGAACGTCATGAACGTTCTTGGACGTTATGGTTCCTAGAATTCCTAAATGACCTATATTAATTAAACTAACCTTAAAACAGTGTCTAGACTTCATGAAACCTATGTTAGGATTAACGACACGTCTTATATTTTCGAAGTGTTACATTGTCCCCCCCTTAGGAACATTCGTCCCCGAATGACACTAAAATTCTTTTGAAGGAAGGAATAGACTCAAGACTAGCAGCCCAACCAACATCAATTCAATACAACATAATACATATAATTTCAATCAAGGCAATTCAAAACTTCAATTACCAATTATGAGACTCAAACATTACTTCATGAGGCATTTCCTTCTCACAACAACAACATGAGCTCAACATGACACACATGAGTCAATTATAATCAAGTTCAACTTATCAACATGATATACACTAATTGATAAGGACTAAACATGTCAAAATGCACAACATAACTCAAAATAAGCCAAAAACAAAAATTTCAAATTTAAGGGCAAAATCACTGTAACCTCACTGTAAGAATTTCACAAATGCAACTTTTGCAAATCTTCGCCCAAAAATAAAGAAACTTCAATTTCTAGTCATATTTATATTATTAAAAGAATGAATAACCTTAATTATCAAAAATATGAGGGTAACGGGACTTCATGTCGGCCTCGGCCTCCCATGTTGCACCCTCAACTAGGTGATTTTTCCATAATACTTTTACGGATATCACCTCTTTGTTCCTCAACCTTTTCACTTGCCTATCTAGGATTTTACCGGAACCTCCTCATAGGAGAGGTTATCCTTCACACCAAGACCTTTAATAGGAAGAATAGACTCGGGATCACCGACACACTTCTTAAGCATAGAAACATGAAAAACCGAATGAACCGAAGCCAATTCACTAGGCAACCTCAATTCATAGGCAACCTTACAAATCTTTGTAAGATTTCATAGAGACCCACATAACGAGGACTCAACATCCCTTTCTTGCCAAATCTAAGAATCCCCGTCATAGGTGAAATTTTTAAATACACCTTATCATCTTCTTCAAACTCAAGATCCCTCCTCCTATCATCGGCGTAAGACTTTTGCCGATTATAGGCCGTTTGAAAGCGATTTCATATAATATGAACTTTTTCCAAAGTATTATAAATCAAATTAGGACCAAGAATTGAAGACTCACTGACTTCAAACCACCCAATAGGAGACCTACACCTCCTACCATACAAGGCTTCATAGGGAGCCATGGAAATGGATGAATGGGAACTATTATTACAAGAAAACTCTACCGAAGGCAAGTGCTTGTCCCAAATCCCTTTGAAATCGATGACACAAGCTCTAAGCATATCCTCAAAGGTTTGAATAGTACGTTCCGCTTGACCATCCATTTGGGGATGAAAAGCGGTACTCAACTTCACCTTAGTACCCAACCCTTCTTGAAATGACCTCCAAACCTAGATGTGAATTGTGCACCCCTATCCGATATGATGGATAACGGAATACCATGGCTACATACAATCTCATCTATGAAGATCTTAGCATAATCCTCCGCCGAATAAGTAGACTTGACGAGAATAAATTGAGCGGACTTGGTCAACCTATCAACCACCACCAATATGGAGTCATATTGCTTTTGGGTCTTGGGCAAACCTACCACAAAATCCATATTGATGTCTTTCCACTTCCAAGTAGGAATATGGATTTATTCTAGTAAGCCACTCGATTTTAGATGCTCGACATTTACTTGTTGGCAATTTGGACATTTGGCAACAAACTCCACTATGTCCTTTTTCAAACCTTCCCACCAATACACCTCCCTAAGGTCATGATCATCTTTGTTGACCCGGATGAATGGAATAGTGGGACCCATGAGCTTTCTCAAGGATACGGTTCCTCAAATCATCAACATTAGGAACACATAACCGCCCTTGATATCTCAAAACACCATCCCCCCCTAAGGAGAATGACTCATTTAACTTGCCAAGAACCGATTATTTCAACTCCATTAATGGTTTATCAAGGTGTTCTTTAGACTTAACCTCAACAACCAAAGATGATTCGGAGTTATGATGGACAGTCACACCACCATTCGGAGAAGCTTCCGATCTCACACCTAAACTAGCCATCCTATGAACATCCTTCGCTAGGATCTTTTTGGCTTCTTCTATGTGAGACACACTACCCATAGTCAAATGAATTAGAGCATCCGCTACCACATTGGCCTTGCCGGGGTGATAGAGAACACTCATATCATAGTCTTTCAACAACTCTAGCCATATTCTTTGTCGGAGATTCAACTACTTTTGGGTAAATACATATTGGAGACTTTTATGATCGGTGAACACATCAACATGGACACCATACAAATAATGCCTCCAAATTTTTAAAGCAAACACCACGGCCTCTAACTCAAGGTCATGAGTGGGATAGTTCCTCTCATGCACCTTAAGTTGCCTAGAAGCATAGGCAATCACCTTCCCATGTTGTATAATCACACACCCCAAACCCACACGGGATGCATCACAATAAACCACAAAACCATTTTTACCCTCCGATAAAGTCAACATCGGAGAGGAAGTAAGCCTATCTTTCAAGATTTGGAAGATCTTTTCACATGCTTCCGACCACTCAAACTTCTTACTCTTTTGGGTCAAAGTAGTCAAGGGAGATGCAATGGATGCAAAACTATCCACAAACCTCCTATAATAACCCGCTAGACCCAAGAAACTCCTAATGTAGGTTGGATTCAATGGTCTAGGCCAATTTCTTACCGCCTCCGTCTTCCTTGGATCAACCTCAACTCCCTCACTAGAGATGATATGACAAAGAAATGCCACCAACCTCAACCAAAAATCACATTTTCTATATTTGGCAAAAATTGATTCTCTTTAAGGGTTAACAATACCACCCTCAAATGACCAATGTTATCACTCTCATTTTTCGAATATACCAAGATGTTGTCAATGAACACAATGACAAAAGAATCTAGGTAACTTTGAAACACCCTATTCATTAGGTCCATAAACGCCGCCGGAGTATTAGTTAGACTAAAGGACATAACTAAGTACTCATAGTACCCATATCTAATTCGGAATGCCGTCATTGGTATATCCTCACCTCTCACCCGAAGTTGGTGATACCCCGATCTCAAGTCAATTTTGGAAAAGTAGCTTTCCCCTTGGAGTTGATCAAACAAGTCGTCAATCCGAGGGAGAGGATACTTATTCTTAATTAAGACTTTGTTGAGTTGGCGATAATCAATACATATTCTCAAAGGACCCATCCTTTTTCTTCACAAACAACACCGGAGCACCCCATGAAGAAATAATAGGACTTATGAATCCCTTGTCTAGTAAATCTTTAAGTTGTGACTTCAACTCCTTCAATTCGGCCGGATCCATCCGATAAGGAGGAATCGAAATGGGGTTTGATTTTGGTAGCAAATCGATACCAAAATCAATTTCCCGTTCGGGAGGAATACCGGGAATGTCATTAGGGAAGACCTCTAGAAATTCACTCACTACGGGGACCGACTCAATGGGAGGAATTTTGGAGTCAAGATCTTGGACTCTCACTATATGATATAGGCAGACCTTAGAGATCATTTTGCAAGCTTTTAAACAACAAATGATACAACCTCTAGGAATATAACTTCCCCCCTTCCACTCAACAACGGGTTCATTTGGGAAATTAAACCGCACCACCCTTGTCCTACAATCAATAGTGGAAAAATAAGAATGCAACCAATCTATACCCAAAATAATGTCAAAATCAAGCATATCTAGTTCTACTAGATCAACATTAGAAACTCTATTGGGCAACATGATAGGACAATTTCTATATACCCTCTGTGCAACAACCGACTCACCCACCGGTGTAGACACTAAGAAAGGCTCATGCAAGATATCGAGTAAAGTATTAAACTTTTTAGCTACAAGAGGTGTAACAAAAGACAAGGTAGCACCCGAATCAAGTAAAGCATAAACATCTATAGAAAAGACTTGTAAGTACTGATCACCACATTGGGAGAGGTCTCTTGCTCCCTCTAGTACGAAGAGCATAGAAGCGGTTCTTCTTTTGAGCATCACTAGAACCACTTGCTTGACCACTCTTCTCTTGCCCCTTCATGTTTGGACAATCTCAAACTTTGTGCCCAACTTTCCCACAACTAAAGCATTTATTCGTCCCATTGAGGCAAGCAACAAAATGCTTCTTCCCACACTCACCACATGTAGGCTTCTCATTAGGAGAGTTCCCACTCTTCCCCTTTTGAGCTGTAGATTTAGCCACCTTGTCATCACGAGCCTTAGGGAACTTGGATGGAACTTTATTAGAGAACCTCTTTTTGAACCTAGGCTTTTCTTGAATCTCAAGCCTACTCTTAGAAGAACCACCTTCAAAGGACCTTGTCTTCTTGGAACCTCTAGCCTTTCTCCTAGCCCGTGCCTCCTCAACTTGTCTATCATGCACCATAAGCCAAGAGATGTTCATGTTGTCATGAAGCATGGCCGAATGACACTCTTCTTGCAAATCATTCGACACGCTCGTCACAAAGCGGATCATCTCATCTCTAGGATCGGAAACCAAAGAGGGAGCATATTTTTACAATTGAGTAAATTTCATAGAATACTCAAGAACACTCATACCTCCTTGATGAAGGTTGATGAACTCCACCACTTTGGCCTCCCTCATCTCTCTAGGGAAGAACTGATCAAGAAATTCCTTCTTGAAAATCTCCAAACTTACCGGTCCACCCCAAAGAGGCCGATTATCCTTCCATTGAACATACCAAGTTTGAGCCACATCCTTGAGTTGATATGTGGCCAACTCAGCCTTCTCACTAGTTCTTAACCCCATGGCAAAGAGTATCTTATAAACTTCATCGATGAAATCTTGGGGGTCTTCATCCACCCTAGACCCATGGAAAGTAGGAGGGTTCATCCGAGTGAAGTCCCTTACACGAGATGCCATGGTAGAGACATGTTGAGGGGCTTGAGGTGCAATATCCCTATTGGCTTGGGCCTTCATAGCTTGATCTTGAAGAGTAGCGGCTTGGGCCAATTAGAGAAGGGCAACCCTTATGTCTCTATCCGTCAAGGATGGAGGATTGGCCGGAACTTGTTCAACATTAACCTCCTCTTCAAGTGGAGGATCTTGATCACCACTGGGAGGAGCAATCTCCTCCTCAAGCCTTCTTGCCGCATTCCTCCGAGTATTCATTTCCTATAACCAAAATACAAGGTTTAGGTGAAAGCAATTAATAGTTACTCTAGAGGCACGACATTGGATTTTCAAGAAAGAGAGATATTCCTAAGCATCACATAGATTGCTATTCATAAGTGTGGCGCGCTTCACAGTTATGAGTACGAATCTACATAGACGTGGTTGCGAGAGACATCGTTATCAAGGATATTTAACCTCATACTCTTATACCAGGTTTGTCACATCTGTGTTTACACCCTAGACGTAATCGGCGTCGTCGTCCTCTTTGAGGACAAAGACTAGCCCCTTAATTATAATCATCGCATTCACAAGTCAAAATACGGAAGAATTTAAAACTTTTAACTATATCTAATTTGAGGTTTACATAAACCTCTACATACACATAATAGTATTATTATCGAGTATATATAGACCCTTCGTATAAGAAGATTACTTAGTCTTCTACTTTTATTTCACATACATATATAAGATAGAAATAGAGTCATAAAATCTGTCTCATCTCATAACCATCTAGAATGACAATATCAACTTGGTCATAGCTCAAAAACTATAAAAGTAAGCCACATACAGGATTTATACAACTTGTCTTTAAATGAAAGATAGAGTCAACATAAGTGTCTTAATATCTAAGCAAATCCATAGGTAGAATATCAGGATCATACACGGGAAAATGAGGACCTACCACTTGGATGATAAGAGTATCCAAGCCTCCTTCTAAATCGCCTCGAACAAAACCTCAACGACCAGAACCTAAATTGTTTGGGAAAAAAGGGAGAAAATGGGGTTAGTACGCCACATGTACTAAGTATGAGAATATGCTCATATAACAACCAAACATGCTAAAAAGGGACATTTAGTTAAATCATGCCATTTTACCTCTTTATGCACAATCAACAAACTATACAAATCATTTATACATGTTCAATCAAGTCAAAGCAATCATATGCATATAACATACTTGAACCCATAATCTCATACAACCCTATCACCAAGTAATCACATCACAAGCATGAATAAGAGTTTATCATGTAAATAGCAAACCAAGACAACCAATCATAATCCTTATAAAATCACAAGTGCAATGACCAAGCAAAGCCCCATAACCCTACTTAATCAAGTAGCCAAATAAGAATCATAAATAGTAACTCACTTCACATAACATAGCCTTCAATACACATGAGTTCATACTTTAGCAATGTCACGACTGGAATCTAGACCCCAGACGAGACCGGCGTCGTTGACCTCTCAGAGGTCGCAGACAAGCCTACTTACGTTATTCATACTTCACTTAGGTTAATTTTAGCGGAAAATTTGAAACTTTTTGTTCCTTAACATATTTGTTAAACATTCTTAACATTTCATAATAGTTCACCATCAACCATCTAACATTAAGAGATAAGCAACTGAAAGAAATAGATCAATAAGTATTAAGTGTATAACTGCCAAAATGGCACCAATAAAAAGTCTGAATAAAAACAGGAAAGAAACGCTAGTGGAACATGCTCCACTAGCTCAACTCTAAAAAATAACTAAGCTAGAATGTAAAACAGTAGCATCCTCGAAAGCATGAGGACCTACCAAATTCCGGATGAATGCTGACGTCCGGATAGCTGCAAAAATAATCCTGTAGCTCTATCGCCCACCTGTGCCTGAACCTAAAATAGTATATATGTATAGGGTTAGTACACACTTGTACTAAGTATGGGTATATTCAAGCAAACACCTTGGACATGCATGAGAAAGAATAGCTCTTTCCTAACAACATGATTTTTGGGGGTCAAGTAAGTGGACTTGCCAAATTGAGATTAGGAAAGTCATGACATGAGAGTAACATGCATCATCATAAATATCATATTGCACACAACACGTAACATAATCATATAACACATATCATAACATATAACATATAACACATAGCTTATTTCATATCATTCATTTGTATGCCATGAGACCTTGGAATCATGGACTTGACTTTAAGACTTTCAGAAATGAGGGCTCAACATATGGGACATCAACTAGGGAGTCTTCATTAGAAAACACAGAGTCTGCTTCATTCATGCATACGTACTTTATTTCATTTCGTTCATATGCCAGTGTGAACACCAGCTATACCTAGGGTGTAGTTTAAGACTTTCATCGGGTTTGTTGTGCAATGATCAAGAATAACCTAATGTCATTATCTGAGTCTAGCTCAACTCTTGATTATCCTATCCTAACACCTTTGGTATCATTCATTTCATTATGTGCTTCATTTGAAGCTGACCTCGTTCATTCATTGGGAACTTTAACTTTTAACCGACATAGATCATGTGAGCATCATGAAATCCAGTGTCTCCCGCACACCGAAAAGAGGTGGAATCACCGGCCAAAGTGACACAATAACATGCTAGCGTACATGGGAATTTAACCCCGCCAGATCCCTATAATTGAAGTATAGGTTCGAAGACTAGGAGATGTATGGAGACCCATACCTATCTCATGAGAGTTACGTGAACCTTCGCCCTTCCCGAAAGAAGGCATCACCGCTCATAGCTATCCTATCGGTGCTCAGTATAAAGTTCCATTTCATTCAACTCATACGTCATGGAAGCTGGCTTCTAGTATGAGGACATCATAGCTCATTAGATGATTTCTCATCTCATCATTAGTATTAAGTGTGTTAATCTCAATACTTTCATTAGAGTGTTCATAAAGACTGGTCTCTTTATTATCTTACACTCTCATTGGTGAGTAGGTATTGGTAACATTTACTTAAGCTCATTTGAGATTGCTCTCATCATTTACATTAGCCTCATATCATGTTGTCACCACATTCTTCATCTTTAGCACCTTTGCTTTTCATAGTTACTCACCTCTTATTACGTGAATGTTCATTTCATCATTTCATAGTTCATCTCATCATATGCCAATGCACTTGGCCACTTAGTGTATCTTAGACTCGTACTTAACCCTTCTAGGGTTCATCATTTCATTACATACATCATAGGTTCACTTATTTTTGAACGTATGTTAGAATTATGTACCTATACATACAAGCCATGGGGCTTTATTCATAGTTCGTTAAGTGATTATTATTTTCCTAAGATTATGTAGTACAAGACTTATGTATCTTGTATATATGCCAAGATCTTGATTTTGATCTAAGTAGATGGCATTATTCTTGGATACTTTACTCACGTATGACTTATGTATCAATACAGAAGTTTGGGAAAGGGAACCCAAATCTTGAATCACTTGGTTATCATTATTATTTTTCATTGATTTTATTTCTAATATTCATAACATTAGAACACTAAATTAAATCTCAACATTAATATCGAAGGATTAGTTCTCTATTTAATTTTACTATTAAGTTGGCCGAAGGGTTGTGGGTTCGAACCCCCACAACCTCTTTTTATTTTTCATTAAGAATACATTGCTCATTTTCGCCCAAACCAAGAGGTTGTGGGTTCAAACCCCCACAGCCTCTTTGATTTTTCATTTAATTCTCGCTGGGATAGGGAGGTTGTGGGTTCGAACCCCCACAGCCTCCTTATTTAAATTTTAATTTCGCTCAGGCTGTAGGTGGTGGGTTCTAACCCCCACATTGGGCGAGTGGTAGTGAGGTTGTGGGATCGAACCCCCACAACCTCACTTTATTTCTTAATTAATTTCGCTTCTCTCTTCTTTCAGCCTTGAGGTCGTGGGTTCGATTCCAACGCCTCGCGTTTCTTTCTTTATTATTTTCTCTTCTTTCACGCGTGCCTGGAGGTCGTGGGTTCGAATCCCACGCCTCCCATTTATTTGTGTAACTATTTTTCTCCTCCTTCTCCCCACAACTCGCGAGTTCGATTCCCCCCAACCCCAATTTCTTTTTTCTTTGTAGCGAATATCAGTTGCCAGGTTTGAACCCCCGCCTCCCCATTTTTCCTTTCCATTGTCACGCAAAACCAGTAGCTAAGGGGTTCGATTCCCCTTAGTTCCTTCACGTTTTTCTTTCTTTCTCAGCCATCTCAACATGTGAGGTCTTGGGTTCAATTCCCATTGACCTCACTTATTAAATTTTCCCTTTTAAAACCCTGATTTTAACCTTATTATAGAGTACCCAAATCTGGAAAATTCTTGTCATTATTCAACTCATTTTTAGTCATATTCTTCATGAGTTTAGTTGGCTAAAAGATGATTATTTCAATCCACTATATTTCATTGCAATGAACAACACATTGTATACACATTTCACACATAAAATACACAAGAATTTCATGTCTTATACGACTCCAAACAGTGGCTAAGGCACTGCCAACGTGCATACACACACCAACCTTTTCGACCATACTTTGAATATCATTTTCGTAATTTCCCTCACATAAACATGTTCACATTTAATATAAACACATCATACATACTTAAATCTAGCAGCACAACATACCCATCCTACGAAATCGTTTGGGAGCTAGGGACAAGGACATACAAAAGGGAACAACCTTAGTTTCAGAGTGAATCTTTTTGAGTCGTAAGGGACCTCATGGGAAAGGGACCAAGAGAGAAGAAACCCATACCTTTTGATGTTGTTCAAGTGTGAAGCTGCTGCCCAGAAACTCCTCCAAACCACGCCCAATTCTCCTCAACGTACACACCACTCGATGAACAACCTCACTTTGCCTTGACGTTTTTGATTACCTTGCTTTTCTTAAAACTTTTCGTGTGTTTATCAAGTGTGAAGAACAATTGTTATTAAAATGTTCTTGAGCTTTCTTGTTAGTCAAAGTGTGAGAGAATGAGAGTTGAGAGATGTGAAAGAGAGTTGAGAAACGTGAGGGAGAGAGTTATTAGGATTAGGAGACTAAATTCAAGACTTAGTCAAAATAGGATTTAATCATATTAATACAAAATCTGATTTATTTTATTTAATACGTGAAAGGACCATTTTACCCTTAATGAATAGATATGAATTGATGATTAAGCTCCTAGTGGGGCTCGAACCCGAGTGTCACCCCATTTGCGAAATGGGTCACTTCGGGTCGCCCCAACCCAAAATCTCTTTTAATTAAATTAATTACTTAATTTATTAATTCTTCAGGGTAATTACAATATTACCCTTGTCCTGGAAAAGACCATTTTACCCCTGGACTCTCAAAACTTTAAATTTCCTCTTTTAAGTCCGGTAAAGACTCCTTCGATTAAGTCTTCGTTTTCGCGAGCCTTACATGGTTGGTTCCAACCTTTCCAAGCTCAACTAACTCCCCAAGTTAGTTGACTTGGTCTTAGTAAGGGTTCTGAGGTCTGGTTCTACGCGTATCAATCCGTGTGAACCTTGGTTTAATCGCAAGCATTCTTGACACCCTAAGTCTTGATCCTATTCATTTTTAGGGTTGTTACATTATCCCCCCTTATGAACATTCGTCCCCGAATGACACTACAACTTCACATCGTAATGCCAGTCAGATCATAATAAAATCACTATGCATAGTCAATCAATAGCAACAAAATACGGAGAGATAAGGAACATAGACTTAAGAGTAGGAAGTCTAACCTCAAGAGCTGAAAAGATGAGGGTAGCGGGATCTCATGTCGGCCTCAGCCTCCCACGTAGCACCCTTAAAATAATGATTTCTCCACAATACCTTCACTGTGGCAATCTCCTTGTTCCTCAGACGCTTGACCTGTCTGTCTAAGATCTCAACAGGTACCTCCTCATAAGACAAGTCTTCACCAACCCCCAAACCTTTAACAGGTAGAATCGATGTTGGATCACCCAAGCGTTTCTTCAACATAGAGACATGAAAGACTGGGTGAACAGAAGCTAGCTCCAAAGGCAATGCTAACTCATAGGCCACCTCACCCACTCGTTGTAGGATCTCATATGGTCCAACATACCTCGGACTCAGCTTCCCTTTTCTACCAAATCTCATCACCCCTTTCATATGTGATATCTTCAAGTAAACCTGGTCACCAACGTCAAACTCTAAGGGCCATTTCCTGTTATCAGCATATGACTTCTGCCGACTGTAAGCAGTAGCCAACCTGTCCCTAATCACTCTGACCTTCTCTAAGGCCTCATGAATGACCTCTGGACCCAAAATGGATGACTCTCCAACCTCAAACCACCCAACTAGAGATCTACACCTCCTACCATACAGTGCCTCAAACGGTGCCATCCCAATGCTAGAGTGATAGCTATTATTATACGAGAACTCTATCAAAGGCAGATGGTCATCCCAGTTACCTCTGAAGTCGATCACACACGCTCTCAACATTTCCTCCAATGTCTGAATAGTGTGCTTTGCCTGCCTATCTGTCTGAGGATGAAAGGCAGTGCTAAGCTTCACCTGCGTGCCCAAGCTCTTCTGGAAAGATCTCCAGATATGTGAAGTAAACTGAGCTCCTCTATCTGAAATAATAGACAAGGGAATCCCATGCCATCTCACAATCTCATCAATGTAAAGTCTCGCATAATCCTTGGCTCTGTAGGTAGACTTCACATGTATATAAAGTGGGCAGACTTAGTCAATTTGTCCACAATAACCCATATGTTGTCATGCTACCTCCTAGTCCTCGGAAGACCAACCACGAAGTCCATATTAATGGCCTCCCACTTCCAAGTCGGAACCTCAATAATCTGAGTCAGACCGCCAGGATTAAGATGCTCTGCCTTGACCTGCTGACAATTAGGACACTTGGCCACATATTCTGCAATGTCCTTCTTCATGCCATCCCACCAATAAATCTGCTTAAGATCATGATACATCTTGGTGGAACCTGGATGTATGGAATATCTGGAACCATGGGCCTCTGCAATAATCCTGGTCCGCAAATCATCTACATGTGGTACACAAAGCCTGTCCTGATACCTAAGTATGCCATCACCTCCCAAAGCGAAAGACTCATTCATCTTCATTAGTACTGAGCCCTTCATCTCCATCAACACAGGATCTAGTGCTGACTCTACTTGACTTTAACTACCAAGGATGATTCATAACTAGGATGAACTGAAACATCCTCACTAGTAGATTCAACCAATCGCACACCTAGTGTGGCCAGTCTGTGTACATCTTTAACCAGCTCCTTCTTCTCATCCTCAACGTGGGCTGTACTTCCCATGCTCATCCTGCTCAAACCATCAGCTACAACATTATCCTTACTTGGATGGTAGTGCACATTCATGTCATAATCCTTCAACAGCTCCAACCATCTCCGTTGACGTAGATTCAACTCCCTCTGTGTGAACACGTACTGCAGACTCTTGTGGTATGTGAATACATCCAGATGCACTCCATACAATTAGTGCCTCCACAGCTTCAGTGCAAACACCACAACTGCCAACTCCAGGTCATGAGTGGGATAATTCTTCTCATGAACCTTGATCTATCTGGACGCATAGGCTATCACCTTACCAACCTGCATAAGAACACAACCCAAACCAATCCTAGATGCATCACAGTAAACAGCGTAATTCTCACCACACTTAGGCAAAGTAAGCACCGGGGCTGAAGTGAGTCTGTCCTTAGATCCTGTAACCTCCTCTCACAAGTCTCCGTCCACTCAAACTTGGCTTTAGTCTTAGTCAAAGCTGTCAATGGGGCAGCAATGGAAGAAAAGCCCTCCACAAACCTGCGGTAGTAACCAGCCAATCCCAAAAAGCTACGGATATTAGTGGGAGTAATAGTCGTTGGCCAGTTTTTCTCCGCCTCAGTCTTCCTAGGATCCACCTCCACGCCCTGATCGGACACAACATGACCCAGGAAGGTCACTGATCTCAGCCAGAATTCACATTTGCTGAATTTAGCATACAACTGATGCTGTCTAAGTACCTGCAAGGTTAGTCTCAAATGTTGTTCATGCTCTTCCTTGGTCTTAGAGTAGATGAGAATGTCATCAATGAATACTATGACGAAAGATTCAAGGTATTCACGGAAGACCCTGTTCATGAATCCATAAATGCAGCAGGTGCATTCGTGAGACCAAATGACATGACTAGAAACTCATCGTGACCATAGCGGGTACGAAAGGCTGTCTTTGGGATATCTCCATCCCTAACCCTAAGCTGATGGTACCCTGAATGAAGATCAATCTTAGAGAAGAAACTAGACCCTTGGAGCTGATCGAACAAATCATCTATTCTGGGAAGTGGATACTTATTCTTTATAGTGACTTTGTTGAGCTGCCGATAATCGATACACATTCTAAGGGTTCCATCTTTCTTTTTCACAAACAACACTGGAGCGCCCCAAGGGGATATGCTCGGCTGAATGAAACCCTTGTCAGTGAGATCTTTTAACTGCAGCTTCAACTCTTTGAGTTCAGCTGGAGCCATTCTGTAAGGAGGAATTGAAATTGGTTTAGTATCGGGTTCTAAGTCGATACCAAAATCAATCTCTCGAGGGGGAGGGACTCCAGGCAAATCATCAGGAAATACATCTAGGAACTCACTCACTACAGGCACTGAGTCTATGGAAGGAATGTCATGATCTAGATCATTAACACTCACAAGATGACATAATAACCCCTTGGACATCATTTTATTGGCCTTTAGGTTCGAAATCAAGAGGTTAGGACGACTCGAGTTGTACCCCTCCCAGACTAGCTCCTCTTCATTAGGGAAACAAAATCTCACCACTCTACTACGACATTCCAAGCAAGCATAACAACTGTGAAGCCAATCCATGCCAAGAATAACATCAAAATCATGCATGGGTAACTCAATCAAGTTTGCACACATAGTCTTACCACTCACAACTATTGGGCAATCCTTGTATACTCTATCAGTTCTTACATTCTCTCCTAAAGGTGTACTAACCACTATAGGATCATGCAGAACTTCAGGCAATATCTCAAAAGTAAGAGCAAGCAGAGGAGTCACAAAGGAAAGCGTAGACCCTGGATCAAGTAAAGCATAAAGAGAAGTTGAGAATACTTGCAGCATACCTGTGACCACATCAGCGGACTTCTCCTGCTCCTCCCTGCCCTTCAGGGCATAGAACTGTTCCTCTTAGGAGGCTCGGCTGCTGCTGCACCTGTGGATTAGGCCTAGGCTGAGCATTACCTCCAGCCTGACCTCTGTTCTGTGGACAGTCTCTGACCATGTGTCCACTCTTACCACAACCGAAGCAGGCATTAGTGCCCTGTCTGCACTCTCCACTGTGAGCTCGGCCACACTTAGCACAATTCTTCTTAGGACGCTGCATCTCACCTCCATTGCCCTTCTTGGGCTCAGGTCTGCCTCCTCTAGGTGTAGCACTCCTCTGAGGATTAGAATTTCCAGAACTCTGTTGCCCCTTTTTGAACCTTGGCTGCTCACGGACGCCAAAGTTGTTTCTGTGGCCTCCATGACTGGGACCTGCCTGATCTTGAGGCCTAGGCCTCCTAGCATCACGAACACCTCTCTTTCTGCGACTGTCCTCTACCTGCTGGACATGCACCATCAACCTGGAAAGATCCATATTATCATGGAGCATCGCAGATCGACACTCCTCCTCCAGGTCTCCATTGATTCCTGTGAGGAACCTGCTCATCTCATCCTGTTGTTAGAAACCAGGGAAGTAGCATACCTGGATGATTTCAACAAAGCTCAGTATTCTCCTCATCTTGCTATTAATACTAGAGAAAGTAACATACCTTGATAGCTTAACAAACTTCAGGGAATACTCCCTAACTGTCATAGAGCCTTGTTTAAGGTTGATGAACTCCTCAACCTTGGCTTCCTCATCTCTCTGGGGAAGAATCGCTCCAAAAATGTTGTCTTGAACAGCTCCCAAGTGACTGGCACTCCACCCAAAACACGGCTATCTTGCCACATCTTGCACCAAGTCTGTGCAACATCCTTGAGCTGATAGGAAGCCAGCT